>AWWV01010520.1:0-205443 GCA_001974805.1 Corchorus capsularis | reverse complement strand
GACATTGAGTTATATATTTTTTCTGAGTATTGTAGCAAAAAACTGAGAAAGTACTTTTCGGGTCAATTTTTTGCCAAAATTGTGTACTAACCATCACGGTTTTTGACTAAAAGCACATTCCGGAGCCCCGACTCAGTTTTGCATGATTTTTGACGCAAAGCCTCCATGAAATATCTATATTTATCGAAACAAATCTCACCAATATTGGATATAAGGATTTGTTTTTTCGAGCATGTCAATATTGTTTCGATTTAATTAGAAATTTGTTCGGAAAAAATGGAAAAACGATATTAGAAGCATGAAAAGTTTGTGAATATTTTTGGCGTTGAATTATATATTTTATGTATTGTGGAAAAAAATCGAGAAAAAAATTTTCGGGTCAATTTTTAGCCGAAATCGTGTTCTAACCATTATGGTTTTTGGCTAAACACACATTCGAAGCCCCGGCTCAATTTTTGCATGATTTTTGGGGTAAAGACATCTTGAAATATCTATATTAATTGAGTCAAACGTTAGCCACATTGGATATAAGGATTTGTTTATAAGAGCATTTGAATCTTATTTCGATTTAATTATAAATTAATTCAGAAAAAAATGGAAAAACGATATTAGAAGTGTGAAAAACCTGTCAATCTTTTTGGAGTTGAATTATATATTTTTTATCAGTATTGTGGCAGAAAATTGAGAAAAAAAATTTTCCGGATAGTTTTTAGTCGAAATCGTGTACTAACCATTACGATTTTGGGCTAAAAACGCATTTTGGGGCGCCGGCTCAGGTTTTGCATGATTTTTTGTGTATAGATTCCTTGAAATATTTATATTCATCGAACCAAGTTCCACCCACATTGGATTTAACGATTTGTTTTTACGAGCATCTGAATGTTATTTCGATTTAATTAGAAATTAATTCGGAAAAAAATGAAAAAACGATATTTAAAGCGTGAAAACCCCTTCAATTTTTTTGGAGTTGAATTATATATTTTTTATTTATTTTGTTGCAAAAAATTGAGAAAAACAAGTTTTATGTCAGTTTTTAGCCGAAATCGTGTACGTTACCAACACGGTTTTGGGCTAAAAACGCATTTCGGGGTCCCGGCTCAGCTTTGCATGATATTTGGCGTAAAGAGTCCTTGAAATATCTATATTCATGAAACCAAAATTCCAGCCACATTGGATTTAACGATTTGTTTTTATGATCATCTGAATCTTGTATCGATTTAATTAGAAATTAATTGGGAAAAACTGGAAAAACGATATTAGAAGCGTGAAAAACCCTTTAATCGTTTTAGAGTTGAATTTTATATTTTTTATGAGTATTGTGGCAAAAAATTGAGAAAAAAAAATTTTAGGTCAGTTTTTAGCCGAAATCGTGTACCAACCATCACGGTTTTGGGCTAAAAACGCATTGCGGGCCCCGACTCAGCTTTGCATGATATTTGGCGTAAAGACTCCTTGAAATATCTATATTCATGAAACCAAATTCCAGCCACTTTGGATTTAATGATTTGTTTTTACGATCATCTGAATCTTGTATCGATTTAATTAGAAATTAATTGGGAAAAAATTGGAAAAACGATATTAGAAGCGTGAAAAACCCTTTAATCTTTTTGGAGTTTAATTATATATTTTTTATGTGTATTGTGGCAAAAAATTGAGAAAAAAAATTTTCCGGTCAATTTTTAGCCGAAATCGTGCACTCTATCACGGTTTTGGGCTAAAAACGCATTTCGGGGCCCCGGCTCAGCTTTGCATAATATTTGGCGTAAAGATTCCTTAAAATATCTATATTCATCAAACAAAATTCCAGCGACATTGGATTTAGCGATTTGTTTTTACGAGCATCTGAATGTTATTTCGATTTAATTAGAAATTAATTCGGAAAAAAATGGAAACACGATATTAGAAGCGTGAAAACCCCATTAATCTTTTTGGAGTTGAATTATATATTTTTTATGAGTATTGTGGCAGAAAATTGAGAAAAAAAATTTTCCGGTCAGTTTTTAGCCGAAATCGTGTACTAACCATTACGATTTTGGGCTAAAAACGCATTTTGGGGCGCCGGCTCAGGTTTGCATGATTTTTTGCGTATAGACTCCTTGAAATATTTATATTCATCGAACCAAATTCCACCCACATTGGATTTAACGATTTGTTTTTACGAGCATCTGAATGTTATTTCGATTTAATTAGAAATTAATTCGGAAAAAAATTGAAAAAACGATATTAAAAGCGTGAAAAACCCTTCAATCTTTTTGGAGTTGAATTATATATTTTTTATTTATATTGTTGCAAAAAATTGAGAAAAAAAAATTTTCAGGTAAGTTTTTAGCCGAAATTGTGTACGTTAATATCACGGTTTAATTATATCCACAAAATTTACCTTGGAAACAACAATCAATTAGCTATAATCTAAACAATCAATCGCTATATGAGCATCTCAAAATACCAATAATACAATATGTATCTCCATTCAATTACAAACAACACACAATTTGGGATAATCAACTTATTGGAATGGAGATACGTCCCACAACTCAATCTTCTATGACAGTGAGTAGGGAATAGGCCCCCTAATTATAAAAACCTATGGGGAAACATGTATACAAGAATAACAAAACCAACACATAGAGGCTCTCCGTAGTGAGGCGAGGTCAGCAAACATGAAGATACACGAAAAGACACACACAAAGGTACACGAAAAGACACAGTGTTGCTCCATAACAAATTCAAAGTAGCATCTTCCATTTCAAACATCCACACTCCTCGTTGCCACAAGACTATTTTGGGGAAAAAAACAGAAACACGGAGGGAGGGAGAGGGAGAGACAACAACAATCATCAATAGCAGAAAAGGAAATCAGCAACAAGCAAATGGCGACACGATTCACAAGAAACAACCATCACAATCAATGACAATCATATACTTTGGAACTTGTGGAAGGCTAGGAATGCTCTGCTTTTCGAAGGACAAAGTGGTGATCCAGAGCGAGTTTGGAACACTTCTTTATAGGATTTAATGGAGTTTTCAGGTGCAACAGTTATGTCCACTCTTGGCAGCCCCCTCTCGATGATGAAGTAAAAATTAATTGTGATGCTGCTTTTGATAAAACTTCTGGTGTGGTGGGGATTGCAGCTGTCTGCAGGGATCGAAACGGTGTTTTAATTGATGGAGCTTGGTTCATGCAGACTCGGTTGATGTGGCTGAAGCTTTTCTAGTTAGATTAGCTTGTCTTTTGACCATTCGACATTGATGGCATAAGGTAATTCTGGAGTCTGATAACAAAGGCCTGATAAGCAGATTAAACAATCCTAATTGCCAGGGCAGATGGGACTCGAGAGCAGTGGAAGATGACATAAGAACTCGATATAATCTATACTATATATAAAAGTATGAATAAGGGGAAACTTTATATTTTCCGATTGTACCCTTATTTTTAAAACATATTTCCAATTGTACCCCTTTTTTAAAAACATATTTCTAAATTGCCATTACTAAATAATATTTTAATTATTCCATTATTTTTTAATTATAAATTATTCCATTATTAATTATATTAGATTATATAATACGTATAATTTTATTATTTAAAAATTAATTAAAAAATTCAATTTAGACCAAATTATAAGTTTGTCAAATTGATTTTAGTCGATGAACATGTAAATTTCCTTTACTATTAGTTTTTGAATTTAATATTTTACTTTTAATTTCAATTTTTAAATGTCAATAAAAGAATTAAACTAACACTAACGCGTACAATACTATTGTTGGTGAAGCTCCATCTCTTCGCTATATAATGTTTTGCCACATTCACTTTGTTCAATTGGAAATTGTTGAGTTAGAAGAGTTGGTGATATTATGATTTTGATTTTCTTGTCTCTATGTGGTTATCAAAATTTCATAAGATGGTTATTATAATTTCATAAGGAGGTTATCAAAATTCCATAGCGTGGTTACCAAAATTTCATATGGAACTTATCAAAATTTCATAGTGTGGTTACCAAAATTTCATAGGATCAGGTTATTAAAATTTATTAGGTTGGTTATTAAAATTTCATAGGGTGGTTAATTTTCACAAATTTATAGAAAGGTTATCAAAGAGATTATCAAAATGTCATAGCGAGGTTATAAGAATTTCATAGTGTGGTTAACAAAATTTCATTAGGAGGTTACTAATATTTCATGGGGAGGTTATCAAAATTTCATATGAAGGTTATAAAAGTCTTAATTTCATAAGGAGTACCAAAATTTGATAGAAGGTTATCAAATCTCATAGAGTAATTATCGAAATTCCATAGAGATCAGATTATCAAAATTTATAGGAAGATTATCAAAATTTCATAATGTTGTTATCAAAATTCCAAAGCGATGTTATCAAAATTACATAATGTGATTATCAGAATTTTATAAAGGGATCAACAAAATTTTATAAAGAGGTTATCAAAATTTAAGAAAGAGGTTATCAAATTTTCAGAATGTGATTACAAAAATTTCATAGTGATATTTCTGGGAAGGTTATCAAAATTTCATAGTATGGTTAGCAAATTAAGAAGGTTATTAAATTTTATTATGGAAGATATCAAAATTTCAGGGAGGATATCAAAATTTTATAGTTTAGTTTTCAAAATTTCATAAGAGGGTTATCAAAATTTCATAGTATGCAGATCAAAATTTCATAGGGAGATTAACAAAATTTCATAATGAGGTTATCAAAAAATCATAGGGAGGTTATCAAAATTTGTAGTTATCAAGATTTCATAAGAAAGTTATCAAAATTTTATAGGGAGGTTTATCAAAATTTTATAGGAAGATTTATCAAAATTTCATAGCGAGGTTATTAAAATTTCATAGTGTGATTATCAAAATTTCAGAGTATGATTACTAACAATTCATATGGAGGTCTTTAAATTTTCATAACGTGGTTATCAATATATCATATGGAGGTTATCAATATCTCATAGTGTTAGTTATCAAAATTTCATTGGGAAGTTATCAAAATTTCATACTGAGGTCTTCAAAATTCCTTAGGGAGGTTAACAAAATTTCATAAGAAGGTTTGAAAAAATTATAAAAAGGTTCTCAAAATTCCATAGTATCATTATTGAAATTTCATAGGAAGGTTATCAAAATTTCATAATGGGATTATAAAAAATAGTGTAATTATAATAATTTAATAAAGGGGTTCATAATTTCATATGAATATTTCATTTAAACACATTGGGCCACGTGCAACGCACGTGAAAGCTAAAACTAGTTATATTAAAAGTGTGAAAAATCCTCCAATCTTTTTGGCGTTGAATTATATGTATTTTATGAGTATTTTTGCCGGAAATTGAGGAAAAATCTTTCGGGTCATTTTTACCATCATGATTTTTTGCTAGAAATTTGTTACGGACCACGCCTCAGTTTTGTGTGCTTTTTGACGCCGAGATTCATTGAAAATATCTATATTATCTAATCAAATCTCATGCATATTGAATTTAAGGATTTGTTTGTTTGAGTATTTAAATCTTATTTCGATTTTATAGAAATTAATTCAAAAAATATGAAATAAAAATTTGATTAATTTGTTCTCAATAATCTCTAGAAATTTAGAGAAATTTAATCTTTTTAAAATTAACATTGACATCGTATTACACAATATGTAACTTAAAATATGTTTCAATCAAAACTTCAATGCCACGTATGGAACACGTGGCAAATTACTAATTAAAAAAAATACATAGTGTAGAAATAGAAATTAGAATCATACAATATAGTCTTTAGTAGAGTGAAATACATTAAAAAATAAGGTATAATCATCTATTCAAAAGTTTTACAATATTGTACGTTTTCACTATTAAAAACATATCAACATATTATTGAGAGGGTAGAATGGTGGTTATATTCCTACCCTTCTTCTCTGCAGTGAAAACTTTACCCCGACATTGTCTTATTAGTGTATTTTTCTGTAAAAAAGCCTGTTGCGGAAGGTCAGGAAATCCCATGGCATTGATGAACCAACAAAGCCAACTGCCGGCAAGAAGTAGTTGCATGATTATAATCACTCATGTATAAGATAACCCTCAAGCACAATGCTTTCATTTGAGCTCCTGGACTGTAAGTTCTTCACCTCAAGTCTTTTAACCAAACTATTCAATGCAACAAGTGACTCTCCACCACTTGATTCATCCCAAAATGGTAACACTTCCATCACTATCTTTTGCAACACCTTCTCCTCAATAGCTTCTCTAAGAAGTCCTTCCAGATCATCAAAACTGCCCCTCATATCCAACAAAACACTACAAAACCCCTGGCGCTTACAATATTCAAGAATCGACGTCAAGTTTATTTGATCCAAAACCACCGCCTCAATTCCCTTTTGAGCCAAATTAGATTCTGTGGCTATCTCTTTGTCTGCAAATACTATCATCTTAGAGGCTTCTTCAGTAACAGCAGGAAGTTGATGAGGATTACCTGCTATTACAATCTGAAGAGGCTGATTGGCACCAGGCTCCTGTGATATAAATTTCTCAGTTAATGAGCCTGAAAGTATTATTGCATCATATTCCTGCAACAATTTTGAGTAGTATCCACCTGTCTGTGTGACTCCTTTGCCAAGCTGGTCTAAAACGCGCCCATTAACGGAGAGGGAATATCTGGATTCATGGAAAGGTCTTTGGTTAGATTCTCTATGCTAAATTCAAAGTCTAACTTGAAGATTAGCAAATTCAATTCCTGGATTCATGGAAAGGCCTTTGGTTAGATTCTCTATGCTAAATCTAAAGTCTAATTTGAAGATTAGCAAATTCAATTCCGAGGAACACACAGAGCAATGCGTGTCAGCATATATATGTACATAAAAACATGCCAATCAAAATATCCAAGACAGCAGCAAAAGCAAAGATCCAGTTCAACTTCACATATGTAATCTAATGTTAAGACAAAATTACCTCAGTGTCACAAAAGGCTTCCCAGTCAACATCTGATGGGCAAAGGCTTCAATGAGCCTCTTGCATAATTCTTCTTCAACACCCACAGTCACATCAATTCCAGCCTCTCTCAGTCTTTCCACCCCTTTTGAAGCCACAATAGGGTTAGGATCCACCATTCCAACCACAACCCTTTTCACTTTGGCTTTAATTAATGCTTCTGAACAGGGTGGAGTTCTTCCATAGTGATTACAAGGTTCTAAACTCACATAAGCAGTCGCATTCTCAGCCTGATCCCCAGCATCTCTCAAAGCAAAAACCTACGCAAGCAATCTCCCTAAGTTCAGTCTAACATAAAATCCTAAAATCAAACAAGTTATTACAAATATGAAATATAAATAGATTGAAAGAGAAACCGGGGTTACCTCAGCGTGAGGCTGGCCAGCTTTAGGATGAAACCCTTTACCAACAATCTTACCGTCTTTCACAATAATACACCCAACCATTGGATTAGGACTTGTGCACCCAATTGCAGTTCTTGCAAGCTCAACACACTTCCTGATATAATACCCATCATCAACACTCTTGTCTTCCATCATTTCACATCTGACCCTAACCAAATTAACACGTTTTCTCAAACAAGGTTGCATTTTGGATGCCCTTTTGAATGAATCAAAAGACAAAGATGAAATTTGTTGATTCGTGAAAAGTTTGGAAAGCTGGTGTCTTGATGAAAAGGAAGTCAAAATGTGGGAAGGTGTGAGGTTTGGTGGAGTTAGAGTGCAGTTTGGAATAGAGAGGAACTGAGTATGCATCATTTCTCAAACAAAAAGCCTCCCTTTTTTTGTTCCCTGTTCCAAACTCCCAGATAAACCCCAAAACCAAGTTCAATTAAATTTTTCCGTGTCTTCCTAATCCAAAAAAATCCAATTTAAAAGACCAAAATCCTGCACCAATTAGAGGTAGAAGGAATATAAACATCGAAAATGGAAGACAAAGAAATGAAGATTCAAGCCATTTTTAATTTTTTTTGATTGGGTGAAGGCATGAATAAAAGGCCATTACCTTGCCTCCTCTGGGAAATAGGAAAAAGCCCAAAAAAAAAACTGTGTATTTCTGTCTGTTGATTGAGTAAAACAATGAAAAAACACTAGTGTCTGAGCCCGGGTTCGAACCGGGGACCTCTAGTGTGTGAGACTAGCGTGATAACCAACTACACCACCCAGACGATCATTGTTGCCAAAAGCTGGAGATTTTTGATTTTATATCAAAACATAAATTTGCCGTTGAAGCATAAAGGAGAAACCTGGAGGGGGGAAATGGGCAGTGAAAGATGATCAAGAATTTCACGAGTTTCTTTTCAGTTTTAGCAAGTAACAACATTGCATAAACTGAGAAAGTAGTTAAAATATTTCATCCAATTTAGAAGATGATACATATAAAGCATGCATCACAAGGAAATCTTGCATAAATTATGAAGTTTATTGCGTAAGGCAGATCATTCTAAAAAGAGAATGAGAGCACATGAATTGCACATCCATTTGTATATATAGTTCCCCCCCATAAGGTTTCTTTGTACAAAACTCAAAAGGGGTTATTAGCATTCTTGTCTACAATGTTTTTGGTGTTCACTAAAATTACTAATACAGATTCTAATAGAAAGAAGACGGTGAAAAAGGAGATGCCAGATGAGTTTATAGTTTCATAAGACAATACAGCTACAGCAGGCTCTCATTGATTTTTCACTTTGTAAACTCTCTTGGATTATCTCTAGCTGTAATATTATCTCTTCGAATGTCGGTCGACAATCTGGATTCTTGTGCCAGCATTCTCTAAGAAGACTGAATAAAGACCACAAAAACCATATTAGATACAGATTGTACTAGTTTTGAATGTACAAAAATGTCAAAACCAATGTAATTCACTTAATATGAGTTAATCTTCAAGATCTGCATTCGGAAGAGGTTGAGAGAAGGTATTGTACTCAACAATAACCTTATAGCACATGCTTCATGTTTCTAACACAATTCAATGATTCCTGCAATATTCTCATAACACCATATAGTCAATTGCTAGATTGCTAGTTTCTAATCAAGTTCAACCAACTAACGGATGCTAGTTTCTAAACCAAATAGTCTTAACAACCCAATTGATCCACATTTTCCCCCGTTTAGTTCTATACGTAAATGCTTAATGAAGGTTTTCCTAGGGAGTCTCAAGTACCACCTTATCATATGAAATTTTAACAATGTGAAGTGGAAAATCAGGAAAGTAAACCAAAAGAAACTCACGTCTTGATTGGTTCAGGGTATATATATGAGGAGAGAGGTGGCCTTAAATCTTCATATGCCCTTTTGTCTGCAACTTGTTCAGCTGTTTCTCCCTTATTTGACGGTCCTCCTTGGAACATCTGTAAGAAAATTTGAATCAGCAACCATGTAATAATTAAACAGCCATGCTTGATCTACCCCCAATACTATTATCAGTAAGAATTTATTCAAAGATATTGCATGTGACAGTTCTTTACTTTAAGTTTAATTAATCCATAGAGAAGATCAGCCTATTATTCTCTATTATTGCACCAGAAAGATATGAATTAAGTCATAACTAAACAATCCATGTTTCCAACTTAAGTTACCTCGTGTACTATCAAAGCAAAAGAGAAGACATCTATGCTCTTCCCATAGGATTCTCGACGGTAAACCTCAGGTGCCATATAACGATCTGGAAAATATCATAGAAGCATCTGAATTAAATTCTCAATACTCAAAAAGTTAGTATATAAATTCCAGAAGGAAAGAATTATTACATGAACCAGTTTTCCCCGTCATTTTGTAACCATATGTATCCTTTTCCTGAGCAATTTTGCTCAAACCAAAATCAGTAACCTTAAGGCGGCCTGCTTCATCCTGTAAGACATTCCTGCACATGGAACAGAATGAAGCAATCAGAAAAAAACATTTCCCTTCCAATGGCTGCTTACGTACGGAAGAAAGAATTTGGTTCACAGAAGGTCAAGCGACAAAGCTTTGACCTTGACTTCAGCTTAAAGAGCTATTTTGCAATACCTTGGTGTCAAATCACGGTGTATTATAGCATGTGGTTTATGCTGGTGAAGATAATTCATGCCTCTGCAAGATTTGGAGAGACGTTAACTTTTATTGGACTCAATAACAATGCATCAAAGCCCTAAAACTTAGTAAATATTAATCAAAACCAGAGTAGTGGATGCTAAATTGCTTGACATGATCATACTACTAGTCTACTACAACTATGGTTAGTAAAAATGCATAATTGACTAGCAAAATTCAATTGATGAGAGTCAAATTTTCTGAAGCTGAAGTTTGTTGGTATTATTACTTCTCACAATGTAAAGTACTCATCTAGTTTCAAAAGTTCAACTCTAGCCCAAACTGAAGTTTTTCTACAAACACACATAAACAGAAAATACCAGTAATACATACCTTGCAATATCTAGAGCATAGGCAATAGCTGTTGGTGGATCAAGTCTTCCCTTCCTTTTCAATATATCATACAAACTTCCCTAGCTCAACATATTACAGATGAAAATAAGCACAAGAAAATGTTACAAGAATTGAACATAATATAATGGCAAGACTCACATTGCGCAGGTACTCAGTGAGGAAGATCAAGCGATCAGAGTACTTAAGAACACCAAGGAACTGCACTATGTTAGGGTGGCGCAACCTTTGCCACAAAGCTAGTTCCTTTATAAAGAAACTCCTATTGAATATTCATAGAAAAGAGGCAAAGTCACTATTATTATCAAGCTAGAATCACCATTATTCTTGCTTTACTGATAAACAACCTCTGTCACAATCACAAAGCCAGTTTGTTTCAAACTTGTAGTGACAACAGATAAAAGTCATACTAAGGATAACTCAAAAAAGTCATACTAAGGAGAAATACTTTAAAAAGGGCTAAGGGTTTGCAAGAGAATGAAGATTGTTATAAATTATAGCATATGAAACTTACTTCACCCTAGGATTTGATGCAATGGAAGAACGAATTGTCTTGGCTGCAACCTCAGTGCCACGCCACTTTACCAAATAAACTTCACCATATGCTCCCTGTGTACCAAATAACTCAAGTATGGGTCTAAGTTCTCCCAAAAAAGAACAGATTAATGATAGAAAAGAAAATATGAGGCACATATCACTAAAGGAGGAAGAAGCGTCAAGATTTAAGGGCAATGGCTAAAACAGGGAAAAAGGTGAAATGATATCATCCACCTTACTTAATATACTCAAGAATTGAAAGTGCAGGAACTTGCCTCTCCTATAAGAGTTGCTCCATCCAATTCCACCTCACTGTGATCTATTTCAAAGCATGGCGTTTGAGAGTCGACTCCAACCTATATATAAGTCAAGGAAAATGAGATGCAAGTGCAACAATGACACTCTAATCTATAGTTAACTTAGATTAGGCGCAGACACATCAATAAGGTAAAATACCGGATCAATCCCCCCTCGAGCTTCAAGTATCTTGCATATCTCATCATGGCCAAAGCTACGGGCATCAGACAACGGCTGCAAAATTACCCACATCAAATCCAATGGAGTCACTAAGAAAGAAACATGTTCATGCTAGAAAAGACTGTGAAATTAACTTACAGTTCGACCCCAACGATCTAAAGAATTGACTTCAGCTCCTTTTTCAAGAAGCAGATCAACAACTTGAGTCCAACCTTCACAAGCTGCTAAATGAAGAGCTGTTCTCCTATCATAATCAGCCCCATTAGGCTCCACTCCTTTCTCTAATTCCTTTATGACGCCGGCTTTATCGCCTTTACTTGCACATTGAAGCAGCCTATAGGGACCCCCTGAATCAACTTTCTGAGGGAACATCCTCTGTTCCAAAACAGAATCCATTTTTATTCAATAAACCAAAAATGAACAAAAGAAGTGTAACTATAATGTTTGTAAAAGAGATTGAATTTACCGTTGAAGAATGAGAGGATTGCCTGAAATCTTCCATTCTGATTGCAAAAAACCGATAACGCGGAGTTGTTGAAACCTGAAAGGATTAAACGAGGTCCTTTCAAGAGTAAAAAAGTATAAAAACTTTAATAAATAAATAGTAGTAAAGCTTAAAATCGAAGTAGAGAGACAGGTAATAATTGTAGGTAAGTACAAACTTTTCTTCATCGTAAACTTCGGATACGTCAAAGTTATTTTTTCTTCATATTTTTGTCTCCTTTCTAAGGTTTTGAGTAAGCAAATACTATTACCGCCTCGTTTGGTACGCCTGGAAATTGAGCTTGACATGGGGTTGTTTCAACGCTGGGATTGGAAGAACAATTCAACTGAAAATTTCTGTTTGGTCACTGAGAAAAAAAAAAAAAGAGTTCATTTTCCTTTCTTCCGCTTGCTTTTTGGTTTTAGACAATTTTCGATCTCTTTACTGGATAAGGCAAACAGCAAATAGAATGATTTTCTTAACTGTATATTTTGTTCTGGCGGGGAATTCGAATGACGATAGAAGATAGGAGTCTTACTTTTAAACGACGCCGTTAGCTAGTTGTCACACTTCAGTTAAAAGACAAGGGCTGATGGAACGTCGTTTTGGCGTAAGTGCAAATGCCAGCAAAACCAATAACGGGCAAAACCCGAAGAAAATTCCCAGACAAGATTTACGCCCGAAAATTTCAAATTTCAAAACCCTAACGTCAAGCTCTCCACTTTCAAATACCAAGTCTTCTCCTTTAATCCATGGCCCTCAACAATGACAATCAACGAGCTCAGTTGGAACCCCAATCGGAAGAGGACTTGGAGGAGCTGGAATCGGAAGTGAAGAAAATGGCGGAGAAGATTCTGGAATACAGAGCCAATGTTCCAGATCAGCTAAAGTCGACTCTTGCTTCAATTCTTTCTGCTCAAAGACCCAATTTACCCGGAATTGATGATGGGTCGGAGCCTGGGACTTCCCAAGAACAGAATGCTGGTAGGTTTCTAGGGTTTGTCGAATAGGGGATTAATTGAGAAAAATCTTTCTTAAATGCCGTTAAGTTTGCTGACTTTTGTTGTCAATATATTGACCGCGATTTTGTTTTTATACACACAGAAGCGGTTGAAGCAGATAAAGATCAGATGACAGAAGAGAAGATACGGTTACTTAAAGAGAAGATTTCGAGTAATATTTCAGCTGTGCCAGTTGTTGTGAAGAGGATGAAAGAGTGTATTTCCAGGATTGAGAAGCTAGACTCTTGCAATGGCATTGTACATCCTGCTTTTAAAAAGAGAAAATTGGTTGAGCAATGAACGTTGGTTTTCATATTTACAAATTGCAAATGGTGGTTCCAATTCTTTCAACTCTACATTTTGGAAGAGAAGGGTGTGTTGTAATTGGGGTTTTATTTCCCATGTAGATGTAATTACTTGAGAGCATTGATTTCCATGTGTTTACCAAAATGCCTAAAGGGGCATTTCTGCTAAATAGGTTTGCAAATTCTTCTGTATTAGTAGTAATATTTCCTTTGTTTCTCAATTCTACTAAGATTACGTGTGCTTAAAAGTGTAGAGCTGCTTGGAATGTCATTATTGTTCGGGTTGGCTTTATCTTAAAAGTTTGTACCCATTTTAAGATCAATACTACTTACTTTCTTTCTTGTGACAAAAAGATAATGCAAGATTGTAACTATGCTGCCATGATTGTTTTGCAATTGCTCTCTTAAAGACAATCACGATTACTCTCTTAATTCCAAAGACTAAATCAAATAACTAGCAGTTACAGTGAATCATCGATTTCATTTCAATTGTACTAGAAAATCAGACCGTTCAGACAAGCTTTGGGGTCATGATCGATGCCTAACTCACATTTTTAGGAAGCCATCTTTGAAATTCCAAATGTTCCAGTTATTTTTCAATGTTATTAGAAATCCCCTGCAAACCTTTCTGTTTCAATTACCTGTTGAACTCTACTGAACTGAAATGAAATCAAGTTACGAGAACTTATATCCATAATAATCATTAGTTAGAACAGAGCTTCAGAATAACATAACAGAACAGAGCAGTTTAAGTTCTGAGTGTGGCCAACTACTAGAAGATATCTTAAAAGACATGAGAAGTCGCCATTACAGAAAACACACGAGCTTAAACTTTCACCTCAGTGTCACTGCTCTACACCATGAAACAAGATTGTTGGTGTGAAGATGCAACGTTTCATTCTCCATAACTGTGACACATCTCATCTCACCTGTCGTGTCTTGAGGCCTTAGGCATTATATATTTCCTACCATATATTAGTCATATAGTTTTAACTCATAGTTTGAGTTGTCGCCATGTATTGATGGCAGCAGGTGACACATTCAGAGCAGCAGCTAGTAATGAAGATAGAATGATAGAAACTGAAGGGTCTGGTATAGAATGATACATATTGACTTGACAATTAGTAATGAGTTTCATCTCTGAGTTCAGAACTTTAGTGTATACAGAATATTGCACAACAATAGACATACATGAGACTGAACCTCAAGCTTTCCAAGAAACAAAGAATTCAAATAGACAAACATTTACAACTTATTATCTCGTCATTTGAAGTCAGCTTAGGTATGGAAGAACTCACCATTATCCCTCCCATATTTCCTGCGTTGCTAACATCAACAACTACAGTGCTACGCCCCTTTCCTATCACATAAATACTCTTCCCAATAGAAACAAGCTTGCAGGGTGGTCTTGTAAGCATAAGCGAAAGCCTCCCTACAGGCACCCACTCCCTAACATCCTTCCGCCACATCATCAACCTTGTTCCAGAACTCTCATCCAGTACATAGAGAGTTCCATCTACAACAACTGCAGGGCCCTGCCACCCTGATGCCATGTCAGCATCTGCATGATGCCAAGTGCCACTCGATGGTTCATAAACTACAGCATAAACCTGAAAATTTACAGCAGATTTGCCACAACGAATATAGATCTTCCCATCCAACACAAAGGAATCTTCAATTTCAGGAACAATGTTTGGATCTGAGTAAGAATTCCAACTGTTTGTGCATGGATTATAAGTGTCCCAAGAATGTGGAACACTAGAGTCTAAACCTAATCCACCAATTGCATATATCTTCTGGTTGAGAACTTCACAAGCGAAGTAGCACCTGAGCACATAAAACCCCAAGATCACATTAAAATCCACCTAAACGAGAAGTAGGGTAAAGTATTCTCTCTAACAGGCAAGTAAGTAGTAAGTAACACAAGGCCTTGATATCATGGAAAGCAAATTGATACTTTAAGCTTCAAACTTTAGGAGTATTTTCTTGGAGAAGACCAGAAGAGAGTTTCTTACCTTGCAGTTGATAATGGGTTAGCTTCATTCCAAGTGTTTATAGAAGCATCATAACAGTAGGTCTCATCAGTAGCATCTTCAGACCATTTGCAGCCACCCATTAAATAAAGTTTCTTCCCTAAAACTTCAAAACCTACTCCTTTTCTCCGCAAGCTGCGAGATGGAAGCCCCTGCACTCGCTTCCACGACCTTCTTGAAGAGTTAGGATCCAACACGTAACAACAAATGCGCTCAAACTTGTCTCGACACAAAGCATAAATCCAGGTTTCATCTAAATTATGCTTTCTACGGTAGGTATGCCAATCTTCACTGCACACCAAGTCCCTCCATCTCCTAGAAACACATTTCAGGACAGTATGATACACCCGAGGGACTCTAGCCAAGCAAAAAAGTGCGATATCATCAGGAAGCCCACATATCAGTGGCTCTTGAGCTTGTACCATTTGATTGATATCATCTGATCCACTTTCCAGGCTCTCCATTGCAAATCCCACAATCAAATTAAGTCCTTCAAGTCTAATAAACAGAGACCGAAAAAGAAAAATCATTACTTTACACGTTTTTGGCTTCTAATTTGGGAAAATATATAAAATATTCAAGCTAGCAATGATCCCAGAACAAAAGAACGAATAATTTCTCCCCCAAAACTAAATTTTGATGAAAGATTATGCACGCCAAACAAACGAGATCAATCACTAGAATAAATTTGAAAACGATCAAACTTCGTTAAGCTAATTACCTAAATGCAGGCCTAAGAAACAGTATGTTCTAAAGCTCCAAACAGGGGAAAAGAAAACGCTGCAATTAAACAATTGAATGGAGAAAAAAATATATATGAAAAA
The DNA here is from genome assembly GCA_001974805.1 of Corchorus capsularis. Lineage (NCBI taxonomy): Eukaryota > Viridiplantae > Streptophyta > Magnoliopsida > Malvales > Malvaceae > Corchorus > Corchorus capsularis. The sequence goes on along the minus strand of AWWV01010520.1, from coordinate 189,392 downwards.
TTAAAGACAAAAGGCAAGAATCGAAGAGATAAGCAAAATTATAGAAAAATTAAGAAACATGAATAGAGAAAAAATGCTGACCTGTGATAATTGGGTTGGTGGCTTGCATAATCGGCGATGAAGGACTCGTGAATCGACGAAAGGGGATTGAAGAGGTAATCAATAAAAAGCTGAAATTAGGATTTTCCAATTAATGCCTTTTTGAGGGGTGAAGTTGAGATAACGTGATAATTGAGATTTCAGAAAAAGACGAAAATGGGCCGAATGGAACACAGCAGAAACCAAGGCAGGCCCAGTATCGGCCCAAATTGAAGTTCTTCTATGTCCAAAAATCTTGTCACATTGGCCCAATAGAAGCCCATCTATAATGGCTAATTCTTTCAGTTAAAATTCTTGTTCTGTTGCATAACTACACAAGTAATGGAAGTTGAGAAAGGATTACATTGAATCGATGCTGCATGTGATTTCGACTGAAAGATAAAAACATCCATAACAGATCAAGCTTTCTAATTCTGGAGGAAATTCTCCACAATAATTGACAGAAATAAATATTAAATAATTTCATTCATATGGAAGTCGGTAATTAAGATGATCATTCACAAGAAATGTTACAGCCTACAAGCACCAATTATTCGAAGAATCTGACTACGAACCTCAGAATCTTAATTAAACACCGAAAAGATACACCGTGATTCTTCCTGTATTATTGATCATGGCTATGATCATAAAAGCTTAATTTATACTACATAATCTATGAAGTAGTTCAAAGCTTTGAATTGACAGGAGGATTTTGGGGCCTAGCTGTCCTAAGCAGTGCTTCTTGAGTTAGTGATACAACAAGCTGCAAATCAACATAAGAATGATATTTGATTCAATAAGACAGATTTATGAGTAGCAGAATTTGAAAAGGCAGCAAACGATTAAGTAAACTACATTTACCTCTCCCTTTCTATTGAACATTTCACCTGAAACAAAGCCACGGGTAGCACACGCTGTAGGACTCACAATCTGCATGACATGATGGTTCCATTATTTATGTTTCTTTCACTATTATTAAATTGTAAAACAAATGTAACCATATATGATATTGAACATCTTCTGATGCTTACCACAAACAACAACCAGTCATCAGCCCTAACATACCGATGGAACCACATCCTGGGAAAGGAAGGAAAGAGTAAATAAATGTGATATATCAAGTGAGCATATGGGCAGTAAGAAAAGATTGAGATGATGCAGATCAGCAGATGCTTACGAGTGGTCCAGACTTAGGGAAGCTGACTTAAAACCCTTTTTACGGTGTGGATTCAAACTGACACCACTAAATATCAGATCTGAAGCGAAGGCTACTACACATCTGCAAAAACAACCACATACTAGTACATTTAATTCTACAAATGATGGGAAAGCATGATCTACACCCTAATCTATTTATATGCTTCCTAAAGTTGCTAGCCTGGTAACATGAGAAATCAGAGAGGATGTGTATGCACTTGTATGTGCTATTAATTGATAGAACAAACTTAAACTGGCTACACTATGTGCAGAAAAGATTTGAGTATCTAGTTAAGTCATTGTAAAGCAAAGTATTTAATTTTAACAAGGGTCACTGACCTATGCAAAGCTTGATCATCTGAAAGTTTTCCTTTGGCTCTAAACCAATACCTCAAACTGTAAAGCAGGTGATCATTCTCAAATACAGTTAGCACCTAATTGAAAATTATAAGACAGCAGCTAAACAGGTTTGCAATGCAAACATTTCATCTTTCCATGTAATATGGCAAATAAGATTATGCAATAACAACACATGGCAAACCTTGGAGCAGATTTTGTCTGGTTTGTGTTAGTATTAGGTGCACAAAACCTTATCTCTATGGGCCAGGGAACAAACTTTGCTGTGGCAACCTTTTTTCGATAGCTCCTGCAATAAGACAGCAAAACTCAAAATACTAAACAAACAATACGAACAAAATTAGTGCCTAAACAGAGAGATATATGATAAGATGCATAATGTGTAGAAGATATATCAAACCATGGAAAACTCTGACAAGTTACATACAGAAACAAATTTTAGTAGTAGTGAGTATGATTCTTACATAGGAAGACGGGGATCAGTGAGACGTAATTCTCGTAGCTCATCCAATGATAGAAGCTTTAAAAGTTCAAGTAGTAATACTATTAGTCTATTATTCAATTATACCCCACAGCAAATGACTGGAAATGTAAAATCAAGAATATTATAGTTACCACATCTGGAGCTGGCACAGATGGTATTATTGCTTCTTGATGATCAAACCCTTCTTCTTCTTTCTGTAAAATCAACTCACCCAATATTACAAGTAATCTGAGATACACAGACACCATTATAGCAGCTATCACTCATATATTGCATCAGATCAGGACTCTAGGTGAAACAATATAAAAACTATGATTCATAGAGAACCTGGTATTTCAATAAATATCCCCAACCCCCCCCCCCCCCCCCCCCTCTCTCCCCCCAGGCAAGCAAAAAAAAAAAAAAAAAAAAAAAACAAAAACACATACACACACACACACAACTTCCTTTTACATTTTCTACAGATAAAACAACCGATTTATGCAACTCCGTTGGCTATAAGCTTTCAAGTTCTCAATCTCAAAATCCAGAAAATTTGCCATTATTGAAATCTTTTATATAGGGCAGAGTAAGTGGTGCTAGACACACATTCTTATCTTTAATGACTACCAGCTAGGCCATGAAGTGAAAGAGAGGATAATACTAGTCCTTCACAGATATATTAAGCAATATATGCATTCTACCAGTCAAGAGTTTCAACCATTTAAGCTCATACAACATATGAAACAAGTCTATAACCAATGAAGTAAGCAAGTATGTCAACTCTTGTGTATATAAATGAAGAAATATGCATACCTGAAAGGAGGCTAGTAAGGTGAATATGATGTTTCCTTTTTGTATTGCATCAACTCTCCGCGTAGCGAAGTTTCTACCATCACGTAGACGATTAACTTGATATATTATTGGTACTGTAAAAGCATGTTCACCAATAGGACATTTCTCAAAACAAAATCCATATGATAAATCTATTTATTACATTAATGCTCATAAACAAGGTACTTACTATTGAAATCCCCAACTAGAAGAAAATAAGAATGCAAACTGTGGACAATTTTAAGAGAATCAACAGTTTTACATGCTGCAGCCAGTGCCTGAATACAAAATGACAAAAAGGGAAAGGAAGGAAAGAGTTAGTTTATTTCAAAAGGTATGATAATCAAGAGGAAGCAATAGGGAAAAGAATTACCAAGTCCACTAAGTGAACTTTATGTTGACATATCATGAAGCAAACAATATGAGAGCATATCAGGACCTGAGCCAAGTCTCTTTTCTATGAACTAAATACCCATTCCATGAAGTGGTTACATATCCATATAACTAAATTGATGAGCCAAAGCATAATATAATATGTATACAGTCATGCTCAACATGCAAGAGATTCATGTTTGATTGTAAGTAACTACATCAATGAATCATTTGCAGTTTATCAGAATTGATGTGTTAGGCTTCAATTTAACCTCACAAACTATCACACGAAACCCATAACATTCACATGAAACTACAGAGCACAAGTAGCATTAACTGTAATATTCGTCAAACAACAAGTAAATACAGGGGAAGCATCTTGCCTAGATTTGATATATTTGTTTATAATATGTTATCATTAACCAGAGAGAACCTGTCCAAAAGAGAGAACCTAACAGAGAGAAAGAAGCTTAAACATGCCTGTCCAACCAGCTGTCCTCCAAAGACCTTCCCAAATCTCGGCGCATCTGGCAAAGTAATTCCTTGGAAGATGTTTGACTTCAAAAAATAGAAACAAAGTCTTAGTATAGAGGTTATCAGAAGAATCTTCACTGAGGAAAGAAAAAGCCATGATTAAGGGTAACCATAAAAACACAAAGGCAAGTGTAAAGATTTGAGCCTTTAAAAAAGAAAAAGAAAAAGAAAACAAAAGGAGCATACTTCTATTGGGTCCAAATGCAATATACTTTCTACAAGTGCAGAGGTCTCAAGTGTGTTATCTGCGCTCCAGATAGATTTGGACTGAAGCAAAGTGCAATACTCATGAGGTAGCACCAAGCAGGTCAGCTGTAGTTTATGAGTAATACAACAAATAATCCACATTAGTTACCCCATGGTGTTCCTTTTCGGATGTTTTAGCACTTGGTATGAAGTACTTGTCAAGAAAAGTAATCAAGGGAGCAAGAAAGAAATGTGTAACTACCTTAGTTAAGGCAATTATATCAGCCACATGAACCAAAGTGGAAGAAACTGCAGAAACAAGCTCAGTTATATTCTATTGAGGATGATTGTCTCCATCATTAGTTGATGGATAATGAACATACTAAAACAGGACGGCACTTATTAATTGCAAGTTGCAAAATATCAACATGATGTAAAAAAGACAAGCTTCTCACCATTGCCAAAGTAATCATATCGTTTCAACTGATATTCAAGTCGGTTTTCATCCTCATTATGGGCCGATCCAGAGACTTCAGCCTATAACCCACGGAACTTAACGTGAACAAACTTGAAAATACCAAAAAGGACTCATCTTTTATTTCTTAAAATTTCAATTTTTTATAAAACAAATATTGTCGATTGTCCATTACATTTCAGCTATTTCTTCATCATCAATCAAAGGCAGACAAAACAAAAAAGGAAAGACGCAAAATACAGACAAATAGCAAATAATAAAGCCTATAAAGAGCAAAAGGAAAATAATATTGCAAGTAAATGGAAAAGGCAGACCTCTCCTTCCCACACGAAATATATTCCATCTCCAACTTCACCTTCACGAACAACATAATCTCCTTTCTCTGCGAAGGAAATTGTTTTCAGGCAAATCCAGTAAATAAATGGTTTTTAATATTCTTCGTTGTACTTCAATTCAAACTGATAAAAGATTTTCTTAAATGCTTATATATAATGCAAAGGACAGATAAATAGGCACAAGTCAAACGGAAAATCAAAGTCACGATCATTTAATTGAACTGAAATTAGATCAGAATTTGAACAATTACCATAGCGCTTAAACTTGACAAGTTCAGCTATTCTCTTGAACGAGGAATTCGGCAACCTCTGTAGCAACGGAACGTTGCCTAAAAACTCGATCACTGTGGAAACTCAATAAGTAAACATTCGTTAGAAGTTCGGAGAAACTAACTGAGAGCTGGCGGGAGATTAAATCATGGGGGGAAAGATTTCTCGCGGTTTCTCGGTAACCAATCGGAGGAATATCGGAAATAAAAAAGTTAAATTCACCTGCTTCTGTGTCCATAATGAAGCTTTGAAGTGGAGGACTAACGGTCGGTAGGAGGAGATATTGAAGACGTGATGCGAGACGAGAGAGAGAAAAGCAATCATCTAAAATAACTGGAAAAATAGTGGGGATCAGGTGTTCCCGGGTGTAGTTGCGTGAATGTGAAGCTGGTTATTTGCAAAGTATCTGTATTTCAAGTCAAAGCAATTAGGCAATATATAATTAATAAGTCCACGTGATTTTTCGTTTTTTACTACTGTATTGGGACCAAAAAAAATAGCCGCCGTAAACCTATTCCCGGCATGATAAATGAGGCCCAAACGGCCCTAAATGCCACAAAAGGGCCCAATTTCAGACATCTTGACCCGCTCCCTAGATGAGGCCCAATTGAATCTATTGAAACTTAAAACTCCGTCAGATTTGAGAATTTAGTTGACTATTACAAGGGACCGCAAACACATACTACTGCAATTCGTGGTCGTGGAGCTAAACTTGAATACTCCTCTCGTGATTCAAATCTCCGTTAGAGGGCAAATTAATTGGAACATCGACCATTGGCTTTAAAAAAAAAAAAAAAAAAAAAAAAAAAAAAAAAAAAAAAAAAACATCTTTGAACACTACTGTAACATAATTCACGACATGTCCATCCTGCAAATGTTGTTCAAAGATGCTTATGCTAAATGTATGAAAGAATAGAATAAGCGGATTCTTTCATTCTAATAAGCAGATCCTATCTAGGAGAAAATAAAATATTGTTATTCTCAAGTTTTTTTGGAGTATTAAAGATGATTCAAACTCAAAGAGTGGATAGAGCAAAATTTGAAACAAAGATCTGAAAGCAATACTACAAAATTTTGAGCTCTATATAAGCAAAGTCAAAACACCCAGAACCAAGGCAGAAACGAAAATGAATAACACATCAAAAAGTCAACTGTTTGTGAAGCACAATCATAGTGCAACTCACTTCTTCTTCTCTCCACCTCCAGCTGACCTGTAATAGAAATGAAATGCATCAGCATGTATAGAAAACCTCATCAGAAGAGAGAATTCATGAAATCATCATAAGAACTCTGTACCTCATCTTGCGGAGAACACCAGACATCTCCTCACGCTTCTTCTTGGCCCTCTTGTGAGTGCCTAGCTTTCTCTTTGCCACCTTCAATGCACGCTTATCTTTTCCAACTTTGAGAAGCTCAGTGATCCTCTTCTCATAAGGAGCAAAACCAGCAACTTCCCTTATTAAGCTCCTCACAAGATGGACTCTCTTGCTGGTTTTCTAAAGGAAAATAGACAAAACACAAATTATATCAACAATGAGCACCATATCATCAAGACAAAGACAACAGACAAACTGCAGTGTTTGAAAGGAAAAGAGGTCCATTCTTTGTATTTCTTGCCTATACTTAGTCATAGAATCTTACACTATGCTTTTGTGAGAGAGAGAGAGAGAGGGGAGGGGGGGGGGGGGGAGCTTAAAAAATGCAAAGAATTTGAGAATGCAACTGCATGGGAACTTTGAACACTAAGGAAACTTACCCCCTTTCTATTTGAAGGGCGGGGAGCCAATTCCTTCTGTGTGACAACATGTCCTCTGTTTAAGCCCACAAAAAGGCCAGTATTTGGTTGCTTTGGAGCCATTGCCTGAATGAAGCACCATTCAACACGAAAAGTCAGAATCAAGATTAGTCTAAGGAAGGCAAGTAAATTCCGTAAACTACACTTATCAACACAAAAGAGAAGTATACAGTGTAATGAGCAGTTCCAACTGGTAAGGCATAAGTCATGTCATAGCCAAAAGAAATGCCAAACCACAGACAAACCATAAACATCATTTAACTGCTATTTCATCAACATAGAATCATTAAGAAATTTACAGACTTTGGTACAAGCAAACAAAGGGTTCAGACCAAAACAAAGTAACTTGAGTCTTAACTATTACTCCCTCTGTCCCAAAATAACTGTCCACTTTTGGGATGAATGTCATGTCATCCCATAGTGGACAGTTATTTTGGGGCGGAGGAAGTAATCAAAGACCTGACAATCTAAGGTTTTCATGGCACATTAACCGTGAGGAATTGATTGGGATTTCATAGCACTTTTTTCACATAGAAAACATGAAAAAAGGTTAAAAACACAATTTGATGAGTTTCAACCATCCAACATGAACACTTTTAACTGAGTACAACTGCAGATTTGATTAATAACCATACTAAAAGATTAATATGATCAAAACTCCCAATACAGTTAAATACAATCCAAATGAGGTTAAAAAGGGTCAAATCAGATGGTTAAAATTCATCAAATTGAATTCAAAAGTTATTCCCAATCATCTTTCATCGCTTTGGCCAACTTAACAAACTATCCTATAAGCATCAACTAACAAATACTAAAGTTTCTAATTAGTTTCTGAGAAAACAAAGAGGAGACTTGGGATCCTGAACTTCAGATTTTAGTTTTGGAACCACTGAAAAAGGATAACATTTCCATGAGACCAAAGCCTAAAAACCTTCAATTTCAAAAACCCTCAATGACTTCTTCCTCATTTTCGCGGAAACCCTAAGGACCAAAGCTAGAACTTCATGCTATCAACGACCATTTTTTTCATATATCAACTATCAAACAACATAAATTAAAAACAAGACCCTTTCCAACAAAACAAGACACAAATGGACTACAACGACGGCGAAGAAAGAAACAGTTTTCAGCGTATTTTCTCACCTACCAAACAGCTCCAACAGTAAATCTCCAAGAAAACTTCTAGGCTGCGAGAAAGAGAAAAACAAAGAATTAGCTTTGGAAATTCGTGAAAAGTTCCAAGTTTTCAATCAGACTCAAAAGGGCTGTCGCGGTCTCACCTCCCGGCTGCAGAAGAGAAGATGACTAGGGTTCCGCGTTTCATGTACTATTTATTTATCAGTTCTAATTCGGGTCGGGTCCGTTGCCCAAATCAGGAGTCGATCTTATTGGGCTCTCCTGCTTAGCAGGTTGTCCCAAAAAAAGGAATTTGGCTCATCTTTCTACGCCCGAAAGCCCATAACTAAAATGGGCCAAATCGTTCGGCCCATCCATATCTTCTCGCAGTTAACCGGAGCTTTTTGCATGGAACGGGAAGTAGATGGAATCAAAGAATTCCAGTGAGTAGATTCTCGAAAGCCAACTCGAAGACTCAAAAGAAAGAAATGCAAATGGGTTTGACTAGCAGGTATAATAATTCAGCCATGGCTTTCAAGCTATTTATTTCTTTCCTCCTTTCTCTTTCAACCCATTACTTCTTTTAATTCATTTTATCCTTTTGTCTCTTCTTTCATCAGTCTTTCAATTAGTTTTTCCACTCCCTTTGCCCATTCTCACCCAACCACTATCAGAAAAGTAGCTCCAGACATGAAAGCGAAACAACCCCACCATTAAGCTTCTCAAATTTTCACATTCCCCACTAGATTCCTTGTTTGCTGCTTCAATTCCCTGTTTGCAATTCAAAGTTTCCTCTTTAATTTTCAAATTTTGCATTCTTTCTGCAAAAGAAATCTTTTTTTTATATGATTACTTTTCTTTTTAGCTCCCTCTTGCTACAAACCCTGAAGTGAAAACATGAATCTTTCGTGTTGGGTATTCGTCTTCATAGGGAATTTCATATTTGAATCCTCTTTTCGAAGCTTATCAATTTGAACTACAGTAGAATATATGATTTGGGTTGACACTCGGGGCCTTTGATATTTCGGAGCTCATTAATTATCCCTTTTATCTGGTTGGATTATGCCATCATCGGTGTATGTTTTCTCCTAAAACTTAATCACTTTCTAAAACCAGTTTTGCCCAACCTTGTTATTATTACATGTTATTACATGTTATGTTATTTAATGTCCATAGTAATATGGAGTTCATGGTTTGTCATTAACATGTTTGATTCATAGGTGCGCCTATGTCAATCGCTTGTTGCTGTCCTATCCTTGAATGTGTCTACTGTTTAGCCTGTACCCGTTGGGCGTGGAAGAAATGTCTATATACTGCAGGCCATGAAAGTGAGCATTGGGGTTTAGCCACAGTTGAGGAATTTGAACCAGTGCCACGCCTTTGTCGTCTAATTCTAGCTGTTTATGAAGATGATCTTCGTAACCCACTTTGGGCACCCCCTGGAGGCTATGGCATTGATCCTGATTGGGTTATCTTAAGGAAAAATGACCAAGAGACTCAAGAACGAGCTCCTCCTTACATGATTTACTTGGATCATAGTAATGCTGACATTGTGTTGGCTGTTAGGGGACTTAACTTAGCAAAGGAAAGTGATTATGCTGTTTTGCTTGATAACAAACTGGGGCAGGCAAAATTTGATGGTGGTTATGTGCACAATGGCTTGTTTAAGGCTGCAGAATGGGTTTTTGATGCTGAGTGCGAGCTCTTAAGGGAATTACTTGAGAAGAATCCAAGTTACACTTTGACATTTGCTGGGCATTCCCTTGGGGCGGGGTGGTGGCTTTGTTGGTGATGATTGCAGTTCAAAATCGCAGCAAATTGGGAATCATAGAGAGGAAACAAATTAGATGCTATGCCATTGCTCCTGCCAGGTGCATGTCGCTCAATTTGGCAGTTAGATATGCAGATGTCATCAATTCTGTTGTGCTTCAGGTAATTTGTCATGCCATGTTGTAAACGTGTATGTATGTTTGGTAATGGTTGCAGTAACTAGTTTCTCATATGGACTTTGTTCATTGACTTCAGTTTGTCAAATTGGATTGAAGGTTTAGAGTTAGATCGGATCATTATTATGCCTATTGATTTTCTGTATGCTTGTACATAACCAAATCTATTGTAATGAACCAGGATGACTTTCTACCTCGATCAACCACTGCTTTGGAAGTTCTTTTCAAATTACTCTTCTGGTAAAATACAGTATGTCTTAGTCACCTTTCCATTACTAACGTTTTAAGGACTTGGGGTTTCCCAATAGCTATTATGCTAAGGTCTGCAGAATATGGCTTTGTATATTCAAAACTCTGTTCAATCTTAGGAATGATTTGATCCTTGCATAACAGGGCTGGTTTTACTTCTGTTCAATATGCAGTTTACCATGTTTGTTGTGCCTAATGTGCTTGAAGGACACTTGCATCATGGAGGAGAAGAAGCTTAAAGATCCAAGGCGGCTGTATGCACCTGGTCGCCTCTACCACATTGTTGAAAGAAAGCCCTGCAGGTATTATGGGGTTTATATTGACAAATTTGCAAATCATTCAGTGATGTAGAACGAATTACTTGGTTTGTTACACCATTTACTAAAGGGGCCGAACTCCCTGATAGCTAATACTGGTTACATGCTTGATTTGCTTACGTGTAAAACAAATGAATTGAGGGAGTTCTTGTAGAGGCTAATGAGTCCCAGCCATGGTCAATGACTCTCTTTGGTATCCCTTAATTCATTTTTTTTTACTAAGATTAAGTGAGATCTGCTTCCAATTGAGTGCTTCATATGCATTTCCCTTTGTCCTGCTGATTGCAGGATAGGAAGATTTCCCCCAGTGGTGAGGACAGCAGTACCTGTGGACGGGAGGTTTGAGCATATAGTTCTTTCCTGCAATACAACCTCTGACCATGCCATTATTTGGATAGAGAGAGAGTCCCAAAGAGCTCTTGATGTAAGTTTACAGCTTCTTGACCTTTAGACTGTGCCTTTTTCTTTTTTGGCCAATACCTTTAGATTGGGCTTTGAGGTAGTAAATCCTTACATATCTACTTGAATATGAGATTATAAGTTACTATTGCATCTAAGAATCTCAACTATTGCTAAATGGTTAATCAATGAATTATAGTAGCATTATTAAAGATGGATCACTTTAGATGGTTGAAACGGGAAAAGAGTTTTATGAGTGTACAACAAATAATAATTTCCCATTCTGTTAAATGCAGTTGATGCTGGAGAAAGATGATAGAATGCAAATTCCAGCGAGGCAGAAAATGGAGAGAAAGGAGTCTCTTGCTCGAGAGCACACTGAAGAGTACAAGGCAGCTCTTCAGAGGGCAGCTGCTTTGGATATCCCTCAAGCTTACTCACCTTCCACATATGGAACATTCCACGAAATGGAAGAAGCCGAATTTTCTGGCAGGTCAGGTGAGGGGGTTTCCGAGTTATCATCCAAGAAAAGAGGGGAGAGCTGGAATGAATTAGTGGAGCGCCTTTTTGAGGTAGATGATGAGTCTGGCCAGATTGTGTTCAAGAATTCAGTTGCTTAAAACAATCCTCAACCTCAATCCATTTAATTGTTTTATTACCACAATCTGTAATTTATGTAGTATAATACAAGAATGACAAGTGTGTACATAAAGTTCAATAAATTATATCCCGGTAGGGCATTTTTTCTGATGTCAATGTCCATTGCTTTTGCTAATGATCTCAGTATTGGTCATCCTAAACTAAAATGCCTTAACAGGTAAACAGGGGACTAACTTGAATTAATTTCAAGTACAGTGGCGAGAATATATTATATAATAGAACAAATGGGTTGAAACTGCGAGTACAGAAACGTATTAGCCCCAATGGCTTTCATGAAATTCTTCACTAAGAAAAAAAATGGAAAATGGAGGAAGAAAAAGAAGATAAGGTTACATATTCAATAGTAATCTATATTTGCCACAATTCCAAGAAAAATTGTAAGGCTAGTATGAGTTCGATACATGCTAATGTCCTCAAATTCAAATAGTGCATTAATCAATTGATGAAATATCAATTTAACTACCCGACCTAAGTTAAATAGCTAGGCATGTCAAGAAGTGGTCAATTCACCACATCCATCCATGATTTCATTTACATTAAGTGTTTGTTAAATTAAACTAACAATACTATTTCTCTAATATGAAACATTTGTCGAGGGGGAAATGGAATAATACATCAATTTTACGAGCTTTCCTACACCTTGCTTGCTATACCTGGATATCTAGAACGGCTTCCCCTGCAGCAAATATGAAAAAGGAATCAATTAGTTTAGTCAAAACCATAATCTCGTCCTTAATATCAGAAAGTTTTATTGGGGCGAAGTATTAAGAAACTGAACTTCTGGACAAAAGAAGAGGAAATCTTGATAGTAACTTACCATGCATTCGCTTGACAAACCGTTCAAATTCCATGAAATTCTGTCTCTCCATGAGAAGTGGACTGAGCCTAAGGTAAGTAAAAGATGAAAAATGTCTCCCATCTGGATCATTTAAAGGCTTGACATTGTCCAATATCTTGTTATAGCCTACCCTATCATAGCAAAGAAGGGCATTTTCAGTTGCAACTGGAATGCAAACATCCCATGCAGCATTCAGCACCTGAAACAGACAATTTTGTAAGTTTCCAGTTTTGAATAATGGATCTACTTATAGTAGACTACTGCTAATGGAATGGAAAACTAATAGCATGTAAATATTTAGGTTTATCCAGAGTTCATGAAACTTTACCTGCCAGACTAAACCCTGAGGATCTGCCAGTGCTTCCCGCAAGTCCTCATGCTGCTCCAATAAATGCAGTTCAGCACAAGCAAAGTTTAAAGAAGCTCCATGCTTCTGTAGCATAGCTGCTATTGCAGAATAGCCATCACGATTGGAGGGATTGTAGAATCCAGCAGTTAATTCAGCAGCATGACTAGCTGTTTTATACCACCAGTGAATACCTGGCAGCTGCTCAGCAATTAAAACATTTCCAAAAAAGGAAAATACTACATCGCTTGTAGCAAGAACAAATAAAAGCAGGTTATGCAATGATTTAGATTTTCCTTGTGTATTTGATTATGACCAAAAGCTCCACATTAGAATCAAACATGAATAAATTATCATAATATTTACAATCTTCAGTCACCCTATTATGACTTCAAGCATTCATCTTAAAGAATTAACCGTAACATTAAAGACAACAGCATGTTCAAACTGTGTAACATTAAGAAGGGAAACAAGACTTGATCCTTTCTTTAGTTCAGTGGGGTTGAGTAGGTTTATGGAAAGGGACAATACTATCGAAGAAGGTTGAGAGGGTTGAAGAAAATGAAAATTGCTACGAGGCCAAACAATGAACAACAATATCAACTTTGGAGGATAAAAAGCATAATATTCATCCAACATAAGATATATCTATGCAGCTGCAGGCTGACTCACCTTTGCTGCGATGCAAGTGCCTTCAAAAGCTAACTTTGCCAGAGAGAGTACCCGTTCTCCATGATCAACTAATACACGAGAGTACCAATTAAGAAAAAACCGACCATAATAACCATCATAGTCTCCTCCGTCACAAAAGAACCCAGTTTCATGGGGCTGGGAATTATAGGACCCAGCATTATCTGGCCCTCTAGCCCAAAAGCTGTGTCCCCTCATTTCTGCTGCCTTCCTTAGACTTTTCAGCATATATTGATCATAACACTGGAAAAGGAAATTGTTAAATGATACCCAAAGGAAAACCAAAAACTAAGTGTTTGGCAATGCCTGTGTCAGTGTGACAAGACCACAAACATGAAACATACTGTAAAGAGACATAACAGGGTTCAAATATTCGACAAGTATATCTGGTTCTAGATGCAGACTATTTTAACTTCACACTACAATGAACAAATGATAATTGTTCTAACTGACATCATACCAAATCAATTTGTACTCCAATGCGTTTAAAAAGCAACCAATCACATAATGCAAGTATATTTCAGATTTAAACAATGTAAAGAGACATAACAGGGTTCAAATATTCGACAAGTATATCTGGTTCTAGATGCAGACTGTTTTAACCTCACACTACAATGAACAAATGATAATTGTTCTAACTGACATCATACCAAATCAATTTGTACTCCAATGTAAGGATTTGCGTTCAAATAGCAACAACAGTTACCTGGAACTCCCCAATCCCTGGATACCTCCATCCATGCTTTACTGGACAAGATGGGTACCGTAGCTCCCCACAAGGACCTAGTCCAATCTCAACCATGGATATTATACAATCCTCAAAGAACTCATCAAATTCCACACGGAAGCTTCTCATATAGTCAAAGTATACCTATGTTTGGCAGCAAAAAAATAAAACTTCAAAAAGACTACCCTTTAAAGAAATACTAGCATGACAGCAAAGGAAGAAAAGATCAGACCATGTTAGCATAAGAAATCTGCTTGAAATATCCCTCAAAAGTAAATTTCAGATAACAGCAAATTTGAAATCACTTTGCTTTGTATTAATGGTCATTTTAACACAAAAAGAATCCAAGGTCAGATCCATTGCCAACTTATGAATTGAATAGCCTCAGTTGGTCTCAGAAAAGTTTAATGACGCAAAACTGAGGGAAGGGAGACCTTACTGCAATGAAGTCTGCAATTCGCTTTACCTTAATACCATAGTATCAATAGCAAACATTAGAAAGTTAAAGACCAAGTAATGCATGACAATTCTGTCAAAGATAATACCTCAACAGCAGTTCGGCCCCTTAAAACTCGTTCCTTGTCAATTCCCCACGAGAGGCATTCAGGGTTTCTTCTTCCTTCTCTATCAGTAAAAAATATGTCAGGATTACTTCTACCAATTTCTGCAACCCAATGGGGAAGAGGAATACAAGCATCATCACCAACATTGCCACCACATTCATGAAACGACATCACAACCTGATTCACCAATAAGATAACTGTCACAGTTGGACCAAATCTTTTAGAAGCATCACATCCAAAAAGAAAGTAAAAAGAAATAACACATCATATTTTTTCCGTATCTAAAATGAAGCTTAATATAGTAGATAAAAGAAACATTGTAATCACAAATCTACTCGTCTCTAACACCTTGACAGGAGGACATAGGTGTTTTTTATTCACAAATTGCATCACTGCATTCTTAGTCCAAAGCATAATACTCCGCGACACAGTGGCACAGGCCAAGTCTGACATCTGGAGATATACAACAAATTTCCAAGGTACGTCCACATTATCAGACAGAAGGATCATCAAAGGCTGACATCTAGAGAGATACTCATGCCCGATATACCAAGGTAAGGTCACATAGCTTTCCTTTCATTAACTTACAGTCTTGGATGAGGCTACATGAGGGGGATTACAAATGGCATATGCTCATAGGTAATACTGAGTACAACTTAAAGCAATGAGAAAGCATTTGACCATATACACAACTCCATATTGAAAAACTCACCTGCAACTTAAGCTTAAGCTCACGAACCATCTGAAAGAGTCTTCGGTAACCATTCCAGTTATACTCCTGAGGGGCATGTGCTTCCACTATTCCCCACCAGCAGTCAACCATAACCCCATCTACATTGATTGATTTCAATACTCTTAGCTGCTTTAGCAGACCATCTGGATCAACTAGCTCACACTTCACATTGATGACCCCCAACTGCCACAATGAAAGTCAATTTTTATACTGAAACTAGGAAGGTATCTTAAAGAGTTGTCTTGTCTATCATTTGGTTAGCTTTGAGAAACACTTCAGTAAAGAACCCAAACCATGAGGTGGGAAATGAATAATGCCCATTTAACAAGAAGGCCCAATATTAAGTGTTGAAGAATAATCAATGATCCAATGTAAATAAAAAGAAAGAAGTTTGAAGTAGAAAACTCACTGGTAGCATCACATAAACTGGAACATATGGAGTGCCGGCAAAATCACGTTCTGGTAACTTAGGATGTAGTTCCATAATCTATAAATATCACAGATGAGAAGAGTAAGGAAATATCACAAGAACCACCTAAGAAAGCGAGCACATTAAAGCAACTAAGTAATACAAGAGATATAGGAATGAACTTGAGCTCCTGAATTATCAAAAAGAACACATGTACAGGTGCAGGTACTAAATGTATTATACAAGAGATATAGGAATGAACTTAAGCTCCTGAATCATCAAAAAGAACAGGTGCAAGTACTAAATGTATGTCATTGTACACAATACCATACTAGTAACATATATTTCAATTTATTATATAAATACAAATATGCACCACTCAAACATTTCTTTGACACTCCAAGTGCTAGCAGGGCATTTTGAATCCAATTCCCAAACATCATTTGGAATCGAAATCGGCAACAGAAAACTTCGAGATAGTTATTCGCATAGGATCTCAATATAAACGTCATACCTGCTTGTCATTAACCACTTCCATGGAACCAGCAATAAGAGGAAGACTCTCTGTTTGTTCTCCACCATCTCCCACCATGCCTGGACTTTGAGAACGGGCACCGGAGGATAAATCATAAGGTGACGGAGTAGGCATGAAAACACCCTTCATACGACAAGCATTGTACTCTACTGAGGTGCGATAGCCAGAAGAAATACCCCGC
The DNA here is from genome assembly GCA_001974805.1 of Corchorus capsularis. NCBI lineage: Eukaryota > Viridiplantae > Streptophyta > Magnoliopsida > Malvales > Malvaceae > Corchorus > Corchorus capsularis. The sequence continues at coordinate 172,787 of AWWV01010520.1, read as the reverse complement.
AGGGAGGAAGGCGGAGTCTGTTGTGATACCATTTGAGAGGAGGATGAAGTCATGCCAGCAGATGTGCCACCAGCAGGCCTTGAACCCTGCAAAGAGAAAACAATCCCATTTGTATTTTACATAGGTTCATTAGAACTGAAGATCACAGGAGCATTACAGAAAAGGGATTGAAGGCATGAATTGATGCACGAATCTAAGCCCTCACCACCGTTCCATCAATATTCTGCATGACAAAGATTAATATGCATTTGATCCAAGATTAGCAGTAAGTTAGACAATCAACTAATCACTGATTTTATTGAATTAATGAATGTTACATTTCAATGCTGTACCTTGCAGTTGATATTGAACGAAATAATTGCACAATTCAAGAAGAGAAAACAGATAAATTCGAAAGGTCAGTACCTGGGATCTTGATGGAAAAGTGGTTCCATCTGGAAGAACAACCCAACCAGCTTCCCTGGCCAAAGCTGCAATCACATCATTGATATCAGCTCTAACCCTCAGGTTATAATTCCCATGTCTTCGCAGCCCTGCCAAGATCCTAGCAGTTATTGCTCTCCGATGTCGCTCCCTTAGCTTTGTTCGCTCCTTTTCTTCTAGAGGTCGTGACCTCCGAGCTCCTCCTCCCCCTGGGGTGCTGACTTGCTCTTGAAGTTGCTGCTGATACTGCCCAGTACTACTTGGACTTGGCATCACTCCATCAACCCCCATTATCATCTGTGCAGTAATATGCTTCTCTCCATTCTCCTCATCCTCATCATCCTCCTCTTTTACATCCATTTCCATTTCCTCTTCATCATCTTCCTCACTAATTCCTAACAGCTTCTGCATATCTGTTGCCATAACTACCCACTCTAATTCTGAACCTCCAACCGCAAGACTATCTCAGGACTATAACTTCTCTACAGTAAAATGTGAAAACCATTTCCTTACATTTTACAAAATTAACATATGCATGGATTTTCCTCACAATGCAGCAACCAGACCGCTAATTTCAGCCCCAACTCAATTTCTGGGTTTCCTGGTAACATCACAACTACGATTTATAGTTATTACTCAAAAGGGGAATTAAGGACTCTTCAGATAAATATAGTTCCTACTTCCAATCCCATAAGTTTACTTATACACAATGACCAAAATAATACCAATAAATTATTATATAAGGCACCTACTATGCTTCTATCTTAGGCCTCAGAAAGATCAAATACCCCACTAAATTGTCGGTTAGGAAACTATTTGTCTTATTTGGATTTTAAATTTGTTGTTCTTGAAATTTAAGAGTTCAAGACAACAAAAAACCATAAAAGAGCTACAAGTTTATTTAGTTTAATCTTCTTCCCATTCTCCAACTCTTTCTCAGAAACAACATAAAGAACTTAAGAACTTAAGAACTTAACCGAATTCTCCTTAGTAAATGAACAATAAACCTACACAGACCAAAAGAAGAAAAAGGTTCTCTATAGAACTTTAAGAAACAAGTTCCAAGAAAATTGGAGAAGTTTTCAACTAAAGCATTGCTTGAAAGTTTCTCCTAAAAAAATTACCTTCAAAACAGCAGTTTCTCGCATAATTGGCAACAAAATCTTCAATTTCCCATGAATTAAGCCTCGAAATACCTCCAATTCTTCACTTTCTCTTCAAATTTCCCTCTCTCATCTCAAAACGGCCGTTTTATGCGAACAGATCAAAATTCCCGGCGACCGGGGGATAGCTGCGGCGTGGTAGGACGGCTATACTCGGGAGCAGCGAGAACAGAAGGAGCGGCGGAGAGGGGCCGAGAATTGGGCAATTTCCGGCGAGGGTTGAGTGGGCGCGTGGAAGAGGGAGGGATGAGCGCGTGAAGGTAAGGGTTTCACGCGTGTGTGGGATGGGCGAGCGTGTATTGTGTGTGAAACTTAGGGTTTGGCACGAATGGGGCGTGTGTGAGATAGTGTATTAAGCGGGATCTACGGACGTGCGAGAGAGACACGTGTCACACGTGCCGTGGGCTTTGTTTGAGGGACCCGACCGGACACGAGATTTTGGTGTGTCTCTCTTTTGCGTGGATATATCACGTGACTTGCTTGCTGCTATTCATGCTATTGCAAGCAAAATGTCGGTTATAAAATCCGTTACCTTACAATTTTCATGTCCATGTCCAACATTTAACAAAAAAAATTTCATTCCAAATATTTTTCTTTTTAGCAATTGGTTGCTAAAAGTATTTACCAGTGTCATTTTTTTTTTCCTTCAAAAAATCTAATGCTAAAGCCCAAATACTACGTTTCAATGAGGCCCAGCCTCCTTAAAGCAAATCTTACTCTCCATTCTATCAAGAACAAAAGTAGCTAAAGAAAATAAATTCTATACCAATTTATCTCAGAATCAAAAATAGTTCTATTCAGCATAATTAGTGTTCATTTACAGAGAATGACATTGAATTTGAGACTATGTTTTATGAAATGCAAGAAACAAGCTCTACCCCGCGATTTCTGCAGATATAGGAAGCTTGCTTCGAGTGAGAACATTCCCAATATTCTCCATATGCATTGTTCATGGCCAATTGAAGGAACCATGTTCACAAGCATATAAGTTATTATATCAAGTAGCAAACTCGTATTATTTGAGCAAAAACAACGTGTACCATGTTTACATGTATCTTTCTCCTAAACAGCAACCTGTCCATCGTTCCCCTCAGGTGCACCGGGACTTGCATTTGGAGACTATTGAAGATCCTGGACTGCTTCCCCTGCAAATGGAGATAGCATAACTCATAAGTTCCATTTCATCAGATAAAACGTAACTAATATGCACACTTGCAAAAGCAGTGCCCATTCGAAATCTAGTAATTAAGGGCACTTGTATTGAATCACAATCTACTAAAGCTTTAGTAGTCAACTTTGTCACAAAAGGGAAATAAATAAGAAAATTATGGCAATGTTGCTCAAAAAAAAGAAAATTATGGCAACATTGTACCATGCATCCTTCTGACAAATCTTTCAAACTCTTCAAAGTTGTGTTTCTCCATCAGAACCGGGCCGAGCCTGAGGTAGGTAAAAGCAGATAAATGTCGGCCATCTGGGTCATTTCGGGGCTTGGCATTTTCTAGTATCTTATTATAACCTTCTCTGTCATAACATGGAAGAGCATTCTCGCTAGCAACCAGTATGGAAACATCCCATGCAGCATTCAGCACCTGGAAATTAGAAAGGGAAAAAGAATGTGTAGAAGAAATTAGATGTGGTTTGCCAATACAACCAAGCCATACTGAAATACTATAACTTCTAGACTCAGCCAATGTCAGCACGTATGATAAGTGACCAAACAGCCCTGATCCAAAGATGATTTAATAGTCCAAGCCACTCTACATGTTTCCTTACTCCACTCTTATTAACATCTAAGAAAAGAGAAGCCCAATTTTCCTCTAAAACTTACATATTATACTACCCTAGAGAAAGGCATATCCACCAAAGTAGAAAAACAAAATCGAACCTGCCAAACTAATCCCTCCGGGTCTGCCAGTGCCTCTGGGAAGTCCTCATGCTGATTCAAGGTGCGTAATTCAACACATGTGAAGTTCAATGCAACCCCATGCTTTTTCAACATTGCTGCAATTGGAGCATAGCCATTACGATTTGCAGGATTGTAAAACCCAGCAGTTAGCTCAGCAGCATGACTAGCTGTTTTATACCACCAATGAATACCAGATAGCTGGAAAATCAAATCAAAGCAAAGCCAAGATTCTTTATATTTAACAATGAAAGGGAGGAAAAAAAAATGTGATGCAGAATTTTCTCTTCAAAAGAAGAAATTATAAATCAGCTCCAAAGAGGAGAAGTTGCTGCAGCACTGACCTTAGCAGCAATGCAAGTCCCTTCAAAGGCTAAGTTGGCCAGAGCAAGCACACGATCACCATGATCAACCAAAACTTGAGAATACCAATTGAGAAAGAACCTGCCATAGTAGCTATCATAGTCACCTCCATCACGAAAGAATCCAGTCTCATGAGGTTTGGAATTATAGGAACCAGCATCATCTGGTGCTCTTGCCCAGAAAGAGTGTCCCCTAATTTCTGCTGCTTTGCTTAGACTCTTCATCAAATATTTATCATAACACTGAACTGAAACAGATTGCATCAGTGCTTGGAAAATAGGAGATTAACACAACTCAAAACTATGAATCGATGCTGGATCATCAATTTAGTAGCAAAAATTAAATCAAGTTACCCAAAAATAATTGAATACATATTGAAATGTACCTGAAATTCACCAATACCAGGATATGTCCAGCCATGCTTCGCAGGATAAGAAGGATAGCGGAGCTCCCCACATGGACCCAGTCCAACCTCAATTTCAGATATGACTCCATCCACAAAGAAATCATCAAATTCTACACGGAAACTCCTCATGTAGTCAAAGTAAACCTGCCATTACAAATCAAGCCAATATTATCTTAAAAGCTAGCACGCACGAAAACAAAGAAGTATGAATGTCAAGTATAGCTAAATAACTTTATTTAATTGTAATACCTCAACAGCAGTTCGGCCCTTTAAAACCCGCTCCTTATCTATTCCCCACGTGAGGCATTCAGCATTCCGCCTTTCTTCTCTATCTGTAAAATATATGTCAGGGTTGCTCTGGCCAATTTCTCTTACCCAATGAGGGAGTGGAATATGTACATCATCTCCAACATTGCCTCCACATTCATGAAATGACATGACAACCTGCTTTCATTTTTTATTAGGAACTGGGAAACAATAACTATTAAATGAGTTATGAACATAAAGAACATTTCCCCTTACATGATATTAAGTGCACCTTATATCAAACAGAAGAATGAAATTCATAGATAAAAACCACAAGATAAATCATCACATCATAGTTTTCATCATATGCATAAACTACATGGATGGAACATGTTTCGAGGTCAATTCAAATGCTCATAACTGAAAGTTTAAAGATAAGAACGGTCTAACTACTAGCTTGGTCCAAGGAACAAAAGGAAAATGGCAAACACTAATTATCTACTACTACTCACCTGTAACTTAAGCCCAAGATCTCTTACCATCTGGAAAAGCTTCCTGTAACCACTCCAATTATACAATTGTGGCGTATGCGCCTCCACAATCCCCCACCAGCAATCAACCATTACTCCATCAACGTTAGCTGACTTCAAAATCCTTAACTGATCCAGAAGACCCTCGGGGTCAACTAACTCACAGTTCATGTCAATAACACCCAGCTGCCAAACCCCACATTATATTAACACAGGAACAATAAACTATTTAGTCTTCATCAAGAAACATTAAAGAAAAAAGAACCTTCATAATATCAAATTCTAAAGAATAACAACAATGAAGAAAGGAATAAAACTTACGGGTAGCATAACATAAACAGGAACATAAGGTGTCCCAGTAAAATCACGCTCTTGTAACCCCGACCATGAATCTAAAACCTACCAAAAACAGACAACCATTTTCTAGTTTCGATTCTCAGGTAGTTCTTGCAAAATAATAATTATAATCATAAAAACTACATGATAGGGGGTAGATAAAATTTGTGTATTTACGCATTACCTGTTTGTCGCCAATGTTATCGATAGAATCACCGACGAGCGGATGATCCTCTGTTCCTTCTCCTTTATCTCTGACTATGGCTCTAACCCGGGTCATCCCGGAAATACTAGAAGAAACGAAACCTCCCCTGACCCGAAACAAGTTGCGATCCAATGAACTCGGAGGCCTAAACTCTAGTGTCGATTTCGGTACAAGAGAAGCACTAGGCTGCTTTAAATTATTAAATATTAGAACGGAAGAAACCGCCATTTTGAAATTTTCCGGTAATCGGCCTGAATTGAGAATGTAATTAAACACTTTCGAAACCTTTACATAGAAATAAAGTACTAAATAAATGAAAACATCTACAGCATTATCTTTTTTAAAGCTTAATTAGCGGTATGTTTTATCAGAAGATTCTCCGGAAGAATCTGAGTATAGTTTCTTTTGGCCTTTTGTTTTGTTTGGGAACAAAATTTTCCGGGCAATCAAACGGAAAAGGGGAGGGAAGAGTGGACTTTGTGTGGCGGGGAAATGAAGGAAAGGAACACTTAACGATGACGTTTTACAGATCCAAGACTAATTTTTCGACTTCCAAGTGCAGCTTCAAATCGGACAGAAATTTATTTAAATTTAAATTTAAAAAGAAAACAAATGATAAATAAATCCCCCAATATTTAAAAAAAAAAGGCTGGGAAAGGCCCGAATAACGAATGAGAGAGCTAATATTGGAACCCAAACGCTAAAGCCCAAGAGTTGGGCCTCCAATAACTCGCTCTCAATGAGTTGAGTTAGTGAGTTTCTTAGGCCCAATTTAATTGTGAGTCAGGTTTCAGGTATAATATTATTCAATTAATTTAGTTTAGATTTTTTTTTGGTGAAACCCAGAAAAATAAAAGTTACATCTTAAAACCTCTAGGATAAGTTATTCCAAGGCAATCTGCTTGTAGAGTTTCCCGTACCTCCGTAGGTGATTGGCGGAAGACAACATAGTCTTCATCAAGTGAGCACCCCAACTTGGATAACACATCAGCACAAAAATTTCCTTCACGTAACGTATGACGGCAGGTCCACTCCTCCTAGAAGCTCAAATTTAGTTTAGATTTTGATAGTAATGAATTACTAGTGATCGATTAATGCTCAGTGCTCACCCCCCTAGACCTTAGTAATAATTGAAGGAGTATATGAAAGTTGTCCTAAGTTTATTTCAAAAACGAAAATGAAAAAAATTATGTTGGAGGACAGGAATGGATATGGAATGATTATTGATTATTGATATTAGATTCTGATGAATATCATGATTGGCTTTGGCAGGAATTAAATCATAACAATTTGTAAATTTCGAGAAAATATATATCATCATTTCAATCGCATGCTTTTCATCGTGGGTTGAACATCTCTTCTCTTGAATATTTTTTTCTTTTTTTGGTTTCCCATACAGAAATATTAGTATGTATAGAATCTCCAACAATCAATTCACATGTTGGACTGAACCTAATCATAGCTCCGTCCAATCAACATTCTCTCTCTTTGATAAACAAATTAAGCAGGGAGAGTCGAAAATTAATTTTTGTTCTAATTAATCTAATTGATTCATGCATGTATTTATATATTAATTAATTCAACATAAGATACCCAAGAAGAAAAGATATAGCCCAAGGCACGTGAAAAATACCGGATGAGGAGAAAGTTAAAATGTCATACTTTCCGCCAATGAACTATTACAAGTTCATATACGTAACTATAAATAAATGTTAAGTTAATTGAGAAAGCTAATTAAATTTTTTTTTTGGTTAATTGTTGTATAATGTTGAATGTTGATCATATTATCAACTTTGATGTATTGGTGGGATGTGATGTGCCAGATGAGCATGGCAGATTAAAGCGGGCCATATTATAAGTTGTCCAATCAAAATTATATAAGTAGAGTAATATTTGAATATTAGTTAAACTTTTTCAAGGGAAAAAGATACTACTATAACTTACGAGTACTTTTTCATAAAAGACGTGATTTTCTTTCGCAAGAATCAAAGCTTTAATGAGGTGATAGTTTTAATCTGGCATTTGGGACAAAACTCAAAAAAAGGAAAAGGAAGCATAAATATTCACCATTCAAAAAGCCACGTAGTAACATTCAAAGAGAAACAAGGAAAAAGTTTTCAAGTGTTTTTTTATCCGCCATTCATGCATGTAAGTTGTAAATTAACTAACCTATAAAAATGCATTTCCCATGCATAATCTTAGTCTAGTATAGTAATTTTATCTAATAAACACGTGAGATTTTTTTGTTTCTATGAATAAATTATTTCGTAATTGGATCGTCAAGAAGATCATGTCATGTCGTCTGCTTTTCTGATATTGCATTGTGGCATCACTGCAAGAAGCAAACCCAAGTGTAATAAAAAGACAAAATATGCATGGAAACCCGACAACAAAAACGTTTCCGTCAAACTTGTCCTTAATTGATCATGAGAAGAAACGGACGTGATCACTGATCAGTAAAGAATCCGAAGGAAATTTGTTTGATTTTGGACGACATATATATATATATATATATATATATATATATATATATTCCTACAAGCGGATCGATTGAGACATGCATGCAAACTGGATTCAAGTTATAATTTTAAACTTGCAATTAAATTGTACGTTAAACAATATCCTCAAGGGAAAGTTAAAGTGAAAACAGAAAAGAGCAAGGAAATTTAAATCAGGTTTACTATAGCTTTCAAGTAGTGTAGAAGGAAAGCTGACGAAATGCGGAAATGGGGAGGAGATTAATTAGGACACTCAACTTTTCCCGTCCCTCAGTAGGGGCCTTAATTTGGCCAGGGACGGTATTTAGTAATACTCAATGTATATTATACTAGTTGTATATATCACCACCATAGCATTCATCAATGATCAATTCAACAAGTTTACTACTTTTCTCCCGTATTAAAGCCTTGCTATTGCTCCTTTTTCTCCCTGTCCCCTTGCTTTTACTAACACCTCACCTACCATTCTTGCCCTTCATCTGCATTTTTTTCCCCAAGGGTAAATATTAAAATCAATTACTATGGTTAATTTTTTGTTTATAATTTTTGGCGGAAATTACCACATGATGAGAATATCCAGATTCTATATATATCTTGTTTAAGCTTCCCCAACTTTTCTCTAATACATGAAAGTCGTTTAGTATTTAGTAGATTAAGGAATATTGAACTTAATTAAATAATCTCGATTTAGAGGAGTGAGTTAATTTGCAAACTTTTAATATATATAGAGTGGTTTAGTATTTAGTAGATTAAGGAATATTGAACTTAATTAAATAATCTCGATTTAGAGGAGTGAGTTAATTTGCAAACTTTTAATATATATAGAGTGTTATATATTTTTAAGCAAACAATAGCTAGCTAGTACGTAGTAGTATAAGTTGACATTTCTAAATTCCAAGCCATGTACGATAGATAAGAATATAGGAACGATTATGAGATAAGAATAGGATCGATCATTTCATTTCCGGTCACCATCAACATGTCTTATAATTATGAAAATTCAAATTAAGTTTTGGCATCCAAAGTTAACAATAAAGCACTGGTACTACTAATTATATATAAGTTATTTAATCATTTAGTACAACGTTGAGTTTGTTTTCTTCTTTTATAAATTGTAGGCCCAAAAACTAAAATTTTATACTAATTGTTTATGAACTAAACATGATTTTGTAGACCATAAACCTAAGAAAATAAAAGGTAAAGATTTTGCCTTTATTAAGACCAAAACAAGAAAACTTATATACTTACTTTTTTTTGTTATTCATATTGTTTTTTTTTTTTTTGCTACGTAATTGTTCTATATTGTTGAATGCTGATCATGATCAACTTGATGATGTATTGGTGGGATGTGATGTGCCAGATGAGCATGGCAGATTAAAGCGGGCCATATTATAATTAAGTTGTCCAATCAAAATTATATAAGTAGCTAGAGATATAAAAATTTGTAAATATAATAATAATAATATAATATTTTAATTTTAATTTTAATATTAGTTAACTTTTTCAAGGGAAAGAAAGGTAAACTTACGATCGAGTACTTGCTTGTCATAAAAGACGTGATTTTCTTTCGCGAGAATATTTTGCCTTAATGAGGTGATAGTTTTAATCTGGCATTTGGGACAAAACTCAAAAGGAAAGGAAAGGCTCCATTCAAAAAGCCACGTAACGTAACATTCAAAGAGAAGAAGAAAAAGTTTTCAAGTGTTTGATCAGCCATCCATGCATGCATGTAATTACTTAACCTATAAAAATGCTTTTCCCATGCATAATCTAGTCAGTAGTCATTACCTAATAAACACGTGAGAATATTTGTTTTTCTATGAAGAAATTTCGTAATTGGATCATCAAGAAGATCATGTAGTCTATTTTTCTGATGCATTTTGGTTGGGCTTCATTGCAAGAAGGAAACCAAAGTGTAATAAATTAAAGACAAAATATGCATGGAACCACGACAACAACAACGTTTCCGTCAAACTTGTCCTTAATGATGAGAAAAATAAACGGTCAGTACTAAAATTTGTTTGATTTTGGACGATATATATTCTCCAACAAGCAGATAGATTGACACATGCATGTGAATTCAAGCTATAATTAACTTGCAATTAAATCGTTAAACAAGCGATCAAGGAAAAGTATATAGTAAGGAAATTGAAATGAGGTTTACTATAGCTTTAAGTAGTGTAGAAGGAAAGCTGACGAAATGAGAAAATGGCGAGGAGATGAGGACACTCAACTTTTTTCGTCCCTCAGCGGGGGCCTTTGGCCCTTGCTTCAATAAATATATATATTGTACCAGTAGTATACTATATAGCAATAGCATTCATATCAATTCAGCAAGTTTACTACTTTTCTCCCATATTAAAGCCTGCAATCGCTCCTTTTTTCTCCCTGTCCCCTTGCTTTTAACACCTCACCTACCATTCTTGCCCTTCATATGCATTTTTTTCACTTATTGGGGAATGTTTTATTCTCATACTACAACATGATTAGTAATGTTTTATTAACATAAATATTTCTTAAATCTTGTTTGGTTAGGGAATATTATAATATTACTGAGTATGTAGTGGGTATATTTCATTCTCATGTTTGGTTAACATGGTACACTCTCTCATGCTAATGAGTATGTGTGAAAATTGACATTTGAAAATGATATGAGAATGTAACATTACCACTTATATGGGTGGGTGTGATATTCTCATCCACATTTCCAGACTAGCTCCAGGTATGTGGTCATGAGTCATGACCACATTCCCTATGATTTTTTTTTTCATTTTTTTTTACAACCAAACATGGGTAAAAAAGATTCACATACCAACATTCCCATGGGTTAATGTAACATTCCCATCATCCAAATGCACACTAATAAGGGTAAATAAATTCATGTTACTTTGGCTTTTTAAATTTTTTGTTATAATATATTTTGGCCAAAATTACTACATATGAGAATTTATTATATCTTGTTTAATCTTCCCTAAATTTTCTTTGATAGTTCATGAAAGACGTCAAGTTAGTAGATTACAAATATTGAACTTGAATATCTCTCGATTTTGCAAACTTATAGCAAACAATATATATAGCTACTAGTATAAGTCGACATTTTCCAAACTCCAATTAGCCATCTACGAGTTTACATTATTAGATAAGAATATATGAACAATTACGAGATAAGAATGGGATCGATCATTTCATTTCCGGTCCACCATCAACATGACTTCTATATTATGAAAATTCAAATTAAGTTTTGGCATCCAAAGTTAAGAGTAGTGGTGTACTAATTATATAAATTATTTAATCATTTAGTAGAACGTAAGGTTCTTTTTTTTTTTTAAAATCGTTTTGTAGGCCCAAAAACTAAAATTTTATACTAATTTTTTTTTTTTTGAGATAAAGAATTTTATACTAATTTTTTATGAATTAAACATGGTTTTTGTAGACCCTAAAATCTAAGAAAATAAAAGGTAAAGATTTTGCCTTTATGAAGACCAAAACAAGAAATTTTCTTACTATAGAGCATTAAAGCTCCCTATCAATCTACATATAGTATAGACCGAAACCCGCCGGCCGGTCCCCTCCTACCATATTTATATTTTCTCCTTTTATTATCCTTTTTTTTTTCTTGGTTTCAGCATCAAATTCAGCAGTACGATCTCATATATAATAATAATAATAATTCATAATCTATAATCTATAATATATATAGGCCATCGAGCTAGGTATCTTTTTTATTTTTTATTTAAAAAACAAAACTTATAAATAAATTATTACTAAAGTACATTAATCAACAAAATTTCTATGTATTTTGCTACTACAAACTTGCTATGTTAATTAATGCATGTAAAATATTAATTGTATATTTACATGTTATTATGGTGAATTTTTATATAGGTAGTATTATGGGTTTTTACTTTCTTTTTTTTTAAGGATGAGACAAGATTTAGTATTTATTTCTTTATTTCTTTAATTATTTAATATTTATCTCCGTGGAGAAAATCATTTCTTTTGAGTTTTGAGAAATATATAAATTAAGAGAGTGGTCATAAAATTTGTACAAAATGAACTAAATAAAGAAAAAAGTCCGCAAAAAACGGAGCAATGGAATAAATACTTATACCGGACAGAGATTCTGTTTGCATTTCTTTTAGAAGAAAACGTTTTATTCTTCATGTATACTCCTTTTCAATTGAATCAACTTGCAATATTCTTAGCCTTGCAAAGCTTCAAAACTAAAAAGCCAATGCAAGCTCCAACTTTGTCCGTCTCTGCTCTTGTCCTGCCTTTTGAGTCAATAATTTTAAGTTCATCGTCAGAGAACTAACATGTCTTAATTTGACATAAAACCCACTCTCTGCTTAAAGCATAACTCTTCATGTGGGTTGTCAGCTGAAAAAACCAGTATCAAATTAAAGCTTCAGTTGACTCTGTTGTTCATGGGTTTTTTCTAGTTGCAGGATCAAATTTGTTGTTCTGTCAATGGCTAATGTTGTTATAAACCAGGATGGGGTGCCAGAAAACTTAAGGAAACAGCTTGCGGTGGCTGTTAGGAGCATTCAATGGAGCTATGCAATTTTCTGGTCTTTGTCAACTACAAAACAAGGGTACTTTCAGTTTCAACATTTATGTTCATCAAATTTGATATTGTTCCATGTTTCTTGATATATACCCATTTTGGGGTTTAATCAGATTTAGTAAGGTCTCTCATTAATTTGATGATATTCAATCACTAGGGAACTTCAATGGGGTGATGGATACTATAATGGAGACATCAAGACTAGGAAGACTTTTCAAGCGATGGAGTTCAAAGCTGATAAAATTGGTTTACAGAGGAGTGAGCAACTCAGAGAGCTTTACAAATCGTTGCTGGCTGCTGAAACTGACCAATCTAAAAGACTTTCTGCTGCATTATCTCCAGAAGATCTATCTGATGCAGAGTGGTATTACTTAGTTTGCATGTCCTTTGTATTTGATCCTGGACAAGGGTAATTAATAATTTATAGATCTCTATATATTCTAACATTTCTTAACCTATTTTTCGTGTAATTTATACAGTTTCTTAGCATTTTCATGCTATAATTATAATCATCCTTCTTTTACATTGTTGCATAGCTTGCCTGGAAGAGCATTAGCAAATGGTGAAACCATATGGCTATGCGATGCTCAAAATGCAGATAGTAAGATTTTCTCCCGTTCTTTGCTTGCAAAGGTTGGTTGATTGATTCCCTTGCATTGAGTGCTTTTATGCCATTTTAATCCAATTGACTGACATAATTTATGTTGTGAACTCGTTCCCCATGGCTTGATGTCCATTAATTAATTGCCTGTAGAGTGCATCTATTCAGGTAAGATTTTCTTGTCAGAACAATATTGATTCCCTTCTTACCTTGACATGATTAATGTTCATATATTTAGCTTACTTACTTTTGTTCTGCAGACAGTGGTGTGTTTCCCTTACCTAGGAGGTGTTATTGAATTGGGTGTAACTGAACTGGTAATTTCCTTTTTGATTCAGTTCATTATTATTATATATATAAGGAATTAAGCAATTACTATGATACTTACTATTTTTCAATATTGTCACAATGTTCTTTAAGGTTCCGGAGGACCTTAATTTGATTCAGCACATTAAAGCTTCCTTGCTGGACTTCTCAAAGCCTGTTTGCTCTGAGAAATCTTCCTCTGCTCATCATGATGCAGATGGTGACACCGATCCACTGCATGTCAAGGTTGAACACGAGATAGTTGATTTGTTGGACTTGGAAAACCTCTTTTCTCCTACTACGGAAGAAATCAAATTCGACCAAGAGAAATTCAATGAAATACTAAATAATAATAATATTAACGAAGGGTTCAACATTGATTCCCCTGTTCACGAATGTTCAAATGGCTGCGAACCAAATCCCCAGACAGAAGACTCATTCATGCTTGAAGTTGAAGGTGTTAATGGCGTTGCTTCCCAAGTTCAAAGTTGGCATTTCATCGATGATAACTTTAGAAATGGCGTTGATCAAAATTCCATTAGCTCAAGTGACCGTATATCCGAAGCTTTTGCAAAGGAAAAAGAAGCTGCTCATTTGGATTTGGGTTTAGGAAATGATGAAGGCTTGCACTACAGAAGAACTCTTTCTACTATTCTGGGAACTACTTCGAATTGGTTGATTGAAACCCATGGTTTTCATACTTGTGGGTATAAATCTAGTTTTATCAGTTGGAAGAAAGGAGGAATTGCAAATTTTAACAGACCAAGGCTACAACAACAGAACATGGTTAAAAGGATTCTATTTGCAGTTCCTCTGATGCATAAAAACAGAACATGTCTTTTACCAGAATACAGAAGAGAGGAAGAAAAGTTTCTTATCCTCAGATCAATAGTTCCTTCTATCAGTGAGGTTATTTCACTTTTATCCCAAAACTATATACTATTCATTTACAAGTTAATTAAACACTATTAATTTGTTTAGATATGGCTTTTGCAGATTGACAAAGACTCAATTCTTAACGAGACAATTAAGTACTTGAAGGAACTTGAAGCAAGGGTAGAAGAGTTGGAATCTTGCATGGATTTCGTCGACTTTGAGGCAAAACCTAGAAGGAATTGCTTAGACATGGTGGAGCAAACATCGGGTAATTACGAAAACAAGAAATATTCATGGATAAACAAGAGGAAGGCGTGCGACATTGACGAAAGCCATGAAGAACTAAATAGGGTTGGCCTTATATCAGACGTGAAAGTGAAGGTAACCATGGAAGAAGAAGAAGAAGTTGTAATTGAAATAAGATGCCCTTGTAGGGATTATTTGTTACTGGATATCATGGATGCTGTTAACAACTTACAAATGGATACCCACACTGTTCGATCATCTACTCTCCAAGGTCTCATCGTAATAACTCTGAGATCTAAGGTTTGTGTCGAAAATGCTTTAATAGATTCCTCTGTTTTTCATTAACTTGTTCCAATTATTACAACCTAATTAATGTTGGACATTTTGTTTCTTCAGTTTCGAGGACCAGCAATTCCACCAGCTGGGATGATCAAACAAGCACTGGAAAAAGTTGCAACTAAGTGATCATTGCTGCAAAAATTTGATGATGATGCAATTTCTAATTAATCTGTACTTCAATTTCTATGTAGGATGCAATTTCTAATTAATCTCATAATTAATAAAGTTATTATTATTATTATTATTAATACTTCTTGCTAAACCCTTTCATTCTGTCATATACTAACTTGTAAAATTTCACAGCTTTTTTTTTTTTATTGAACATTGGAGACTTGTTAAAAAAGCAACAATAAGTTTGCTGTTTCTGAAACCTAAACAGAACATTATTGGGACATTTAATACATACTAGCTGATTGCTTATCTGATTCAATTGAAGAGTGATACTTTTCCCTTGAGGGACACCAATATTAATTGTATTTCTAACTGAAAACTTGGATTCTGCTTGGGAGTTTCCCAAGTGTTGAAATTATGGCTATAAAGTAGAAATATCTCCCAAATGACAGATCAAAATTGGAGTAAATATTGTATTAAATGAACTTCTGAAACCGACTGCATTAATTTTCTCAGCTTAATGTAGCTGTAGGTAAGCAAATCATAAATCCCACTACTTAATAACCAAACTCACTTTCTTGCATTCTTGAATACAAGAAATCCAAGACAGAACATAAAGTGGGGATATCTGCAGACAATCTGAGACATGAAAGAAGGATTACTTGAAGTCATTCTTGTAAATGCTCAAGACATTAGACACACTAATCATATTGGTATCTGTCTCTCCTACCAGTTCCATTCATTTCATTTTTTTCATTAAATTTTCCATTCAAACTTTTAATAATAGTTGGGTTTTTCATCATTTGGCCACAGTAAAACCAGCCTACTATGTTATATTACAATGTGGAACTCAAGAATACAGAAGCAAAATATCAGTTGCAGGTTCATTCTTCTTCTTCTGAATTGATGCCCTGTGATTTTACTGATTCAACTCTTTTTTGGAGTACTTTGGAATCATGAACATTGTAATACTTATGAATCATGATGCAGGTAAACATAGAAAAGTATTGTGGAATCAGAAATTCAAGTTCAAATTTCCACAATCCGACTGGGAAAACTTAACTCATATCAAATTCAGAATCATGGACAAGGAATTCTTCAAAGACAATGGATTTGTTGGTCAAACCATGTAATAGATTTTTCTTCTTTCTCCTTAATATGGCTTAAATTTGCAATTTAATGAGCAGAAGAAAGTTTAGGTAGGAGGACTAGGGACCGGTAAGAAATCAATATAATGACCAAAAAACATATGATAAATAATGACTAGCAGATGGTGAAATTATATAAACATTATTGCTATAATGTTAATTTTAAGCATAAATCTGAGACATTATTAAACAACAAATATTAAAAGCTCTAAAATGACTTGTAATTAATTTTCTATTATTTTTGTTCAGAATTCACCTTGGTGGAATAATAACTGAGGGCAGAGACAGAGGATTAATGGAAGTGAGACCAGCTCCATACAATGTAGTTCTTGAAGATGATACTTATAAAGGGCAGATAAAAGTTGGGTTTAAATTCATTGCTCATGTGAGTATTTTCAGACCCCAAATTTCTAATTTTTATTTCTACATTAAAAAATTGATGTTCTTTGGCTTTGCAAATGATGAGAGAAGCATAAAATCATCATATTATTATTTTCTGCAGAAAGAAGAGAAAAAAGAGACGCAAGAAGTCGCCCTGCTGCCTTATGAACAAAGAAAATCATTCTGTAATGCTATTAGGAACCTCTGGAAAATTCCATGGTGGAGCTTTCTATTTCATTATAATAATAAGAAGAATTCCAAAAATAAGCTCAAGGATAATTAAGAAAAAATACAGGTTATAATCTAAGATTGTGATTTGGGTATTGCAACTTTTTGAGGAATAATATATTTTGCTATTACTTACCATTTGGGCTTTGCCAAAGGGTTCATGCATTTTCTTTATTAAAAATTGGCAAAATGAAAAAAGAAATCATTTGACCTTTCTAGTCTAACCCTCAGTTAGACCTAACAAAACAACAGGATTCAAAGAAATGGGAAGCACGTCGATCTCACGAAGTACGAAACTCAAACCCCAATCTTAATTAATAATTGAAAATAGTTTTCTCATTTCTGTCAATCCGTGGGGTTTTGGTGTTCTAATAATGCTTGATGACCCACACAAAGTTGAAATTCCATGAATAATTATTCCCCAAAGGCCAAAGCCATAACAAAATGGTGCATGGTTCTTCTAAGCTAACCTCCGACCAAGCCAACTACTTGGGCCCTATTCCATTTCTTAAACATGCAGGCGAAACTCCCATGTTCTAGACTTCTACTATTAAAATACATGTAATTTTCTTTGGTAAATACTACTCCCTCCGTCCCATATTATCTGTCTACTTTCCCCATAATAGAAGTGGACAGATAATATGGGACGGAGGTAGTACTACCTAATTAAATCAAGACTAAATCTCTCATTTTTGGAAAAAAAAAAAAACAAATCAAGACTAAAAATTTGAGGAAGGACCGCATTTGGGACTTTTTTAGATTGAATTTAGTTAAACTTAAAAGTTTGAGTCGTTAATCAAATTATGTCTATTTTTCATGAAACCCCTCAAGTGTCATGCACGAGCCGTTATCACGAAAAAAAAAGTTCCTAGAGTTTCTTTTCATCGCGGGATAGAGCAGTTTGGTAGCTCGTAAGACTCATAAAGGTATTGCCTAAATGATAGACAAATGAAAAACTAATAACTCAAACTTTTAAGACTTATAATTGGATTCAATCTAACGAATTTAAGTCTAAATTGAGCACTTTCCCAAGCTTTTTACTTTTTTAGACATGGTTTGAATATTTACATAATTCTTTTGGGTTAAAATTGTTGTTGAATAGTGGGAAATGGGTTGTTGTCATGTTTTCGTATCAAGTTGACTCACGGTCACGGGGCCTTACGACTCACAAGGCACCAGCCCACGAGCCACTTGAGTTAAAAAGACAAATTGAGATTAGTCGAGTTAAAATGATGATGGAAATCTCAATTTGGCTGCTTTTAAACTCTGACAGCATCTCTCTAACTTATTATTCTTCACATGTCCATGGACTTAACATCATATAGAAAATTTGCACATCTCTTGTTAAATGTTAATGAATTTTCCTTGAATCATTGAAGTCTATATCGTTTTCTCAAGTTCCACAGCATTAATTTTGAATCATATACTATTAGTATTCAAGATAAGTTTTAATCATAACGTGCTAAATCAGCTGTTTTTTTTGGCAATTTTTATTAATTTTGATAATGAGCTCTGACATGATAACTGATCTAAGTAAAAAAGAAAAGAAAAAAAAAATGGTTTGTAAGAAAGTTACATTAAATCAATATCCAAAATTAAAATATTTATTTCACTTAAGTTTTCGGAGTTAATGGATGAAGTTTCTGACACATCTCTAGAAGTTGGAAATTTCTATTGAATTAAATCGAAATAAAAATGTTGAGAATCTTTTGTCCAAACTATAAAATATTTCTCACGTATTGAGCAATCATCCATCCATAAATATATTACAACTAAGACTCACTCTGCATGTCCTTTTACCAACATTACCCATTCAACCAAATTAGAAACCAAAAAACTTTTTCCAAAGAATCAAAACCCAATCTTTCTTTTCTTCTCATTTGCCAATTTTGCGTCTGGGTTTTTCTTATTTGATCAGGAAAAGGAAGATCCAGCAATCGGACGGTCAAGGTTCCTTGTTGATGACATGGAAATGCAAAAAGAAAGTGTTTCTTTTGGAAAGAAAAGGTTGCAGCATGAAATGAGAGGAGGGAACTGTTTCAAACGTTCTTCAGATTGCTAGCTCAACGGTTTCGAATTCAAATCCAAAATTTTTAGCCCTTCAAAAGGTAACTTATGAGAAAAGAATGTTAAGATGAGACCGTTGCTTTATCAACCGTTGGCTTTTGTGTTTTCAAATTTTAGTTTGTTTTCATGTTTCGATTACTTTAAACATAAACTTTATTGCATATTTTTCCAGTGAATTATATATAAGAATCTGATAACAATAACGACTTGTGAATGTGAGAGTAAACATCTTTTGCTTTTTTGTTTGCTGCAAAAAAGTTTGGGTCTTTCTTTCTTTATTTTTCTTTTCTTTTCTCTTCTTTTTCTTCTGTCCAATGTAATTATTTACATTTTTAAGCAAATTTTTGCCGGGTCCATGTTTTCAGACCGTGAGTCTTAAAAGTCCAATCGGAGTTTAGTTGTATTTTGGTTATTATTATGATTCTAAAGTTTTACAAGTCTTGAACTTGAACCCCACTAACCAAAATTTTCATGATTTTTGGCAGAGTTAATTGAGAAAATGAACAATTTGTTAAACTCTGATGAAAACTACGATCTGGGTTATCAACCTTCTCCTTCTTCCATTGATCAAAATGATCGGTCAACGACAGAAACTCCGGTATATTCAACGATGAGCGGCGATTCTTTCGCTTACTGTCGGACTTATTCTGAGATATCCACGTTTTCAGACCCTGTTGATGATAACAGCAGTGAAGCTTCACCTTCTCACTGGCCAGCCACAAAACCTGCAATTCATAATCAAGCTGTTCTTAAAAGGCTTGGAACAAAACAGAGGAAAAGTAATGGAGATGAAAAGCAGCTTGATGACAATGATTTATTGGAGTTAGGTAAATGTTTCTGGAAATGTTTTATTTGTGTCTTTCATGTTTTAAACTATGTTGTTGTTTCTGTTTTTTCATGCTAATTGGGGTAAAAATTATGTTGACAGAACTTGAGATGATGAAGGAAAGATTTGCAAAGCTTTTACTGGGAGAAGATATGTCAGGAAGTGGGAAAGGGGTTTGCACAGCTGTTACAATCTCAAATTCCATTACCAATCTCTATGGTATATGTTTCAAACAACAAAGACTTTTTTTTTAGTTTCCTTTTTGAATTTCTATCCAAATTTGCTAACTTCTGGGAATTTCTGCAGCAACTGTATTTGGTCAGAATTTGAGATTGGAGCCTTTGAATTCTGAGAAGAAGGCACTGTGGAAAAGAGAAATGGACTGTCTTTTATCTGTCTGCGATTACATTGTGGAATTCACCCCCACCAAGTCACAGAATTTGCGTAATGGAATGGCTTTTGAGGTAAAGATTTCATCATCCATAATTGGCTTTTTTTCCCCTTAATTGGGGTTTCTCATATTTCCTTGTGATTTTTTCAGATAATGGAAAGCAGACAAAGAGCAGACATTTACATCAATCTTCCTGCACTGAGGAAGTTGGATGCAATGCTAATTGTAAGATAAGCTTTTAGGGATGAAAAAATGGACAATTTTTTTTCTAGTCAAAAAGGTTTAATCTCATACTAATTCAAATCCTTTTGACAGGAAATACTGGATAGCTTTGAAGACAGAGAATTCTGGTATGCAGAACAGGGGAGTATGTCTTCGAATTCGACTCGAACAGGCTCATTTCGAAGAATTGTTCAAAGAAATGATGAGAAATGGTGGGTGCCAGTGCCGTGCGTTCCTTCAGATGGCCTCTCTGAGAAATCAAGGAAGCACTTGCGAAACAAACGTGACTGTGCTAATCAAATTCACAAGGCAGCTATGGCTATCAACAGTAGTGTTCTGTCTGAGATGGAGATTCCTGATTCTTACATGGCATCTCTTCCAAAGGTTTGTCTTTTGCTTCACAAATTTTCCATTCATGTAATTTATAGAATTCACCATAGGCCCAATTGTACATTATTTCGACGTTTGGAGGTTAATTAACTTAAGATTTGACTAACTCTGTCTCTAAACTACCCTGTTTGACTCTGTTTCTATGCAAAAACTCCTCTGTTTTTTTACAGAGTGGAAGAGCAAGTATTGGAGACTCAATCTACCGATTCATGTACACGACAGAGAAATTCTCACCTGAATATCTGCTTGATTGTCTGAATATAGCATCGGAACACGAAGCACTCGAGCTTGCAGACCGTGTCGAAGCTTCAATGTATACATGGAGACGTAAAGCCTGCATGAGCAATTCAAAATCATCATGGGGAATGGTGAAGGACCTTATGTCAGATGTTGATCGAAGTGACAAAAACCATATATTAGCAGAAAGAGCAGAGAGCTTGTTATTTGCCTTGAAACAGAGGTATCCTGAACTCGCACAGACAACCTTGGACACTTGCAAGATTCAATACAATCGGGTAGGTGAAAAAACCATGTATTGAAATTCAATTCTATGACTGTTTGATAAATCTGGGACCTTTGTCTTAAATATATTCTTCCATTAATGGCCATTAATGAAACTTGTAATATTGCAGGATGTGGGGCAAGCAATCCTGGAGAGCTACTCAAGAGTGTTGGAAGGTTTAGCTTTCAACATTGTTGCTTGGATTGATGATGTCTTTTTTGTAGACAGAACAGTGAGAAACCAAGAGTGAAGTGAATGACAAGAAGCAACAAGAACATAGGGCTAACTCAACCCCAAAGTTAATCCTGTCTTTTTTGTTCATTCATTCAACAAGTTCTTTTTGCAAAGAGCCAATAACATGATCTGGTTGATAAACCATGCAATTTTCATTTTGTAATATTAAAATGTTGTTACATGGGAAAGTTTGGAATCAATTTGTAAATTAGCATCATCTTAAACAAATCATGCCCCCAATCCCATTACATGGTTCTTGTTCATGATCAAAACAAGAAAGTTTTATCCCAATTGGATTGAAATTAAGATACAGATTCTCAGAATGCTTCTCCTACTGCAAATTTTGACTAACTAACTGAGAAAATAAGAATTCCCAATTTTGTACACCAAATCTGACAAAATAAGCAATCAAACATCAGAGAAAGAACCACTCCTCAGTTTTAAAGGCGTCAAGGGTTTTCTTTGAGGAGAAGAAGAAGAAGAAGATTTGAAAGCTTCAACCTTGGCCTTGCATTTTGTATCGTCTCCTTTGTTTTCTTCCAAACATTTCTCCAAGGACCCAGCTTTGCCTTGATCAGACAAAGTCTTCTTCTCTGTCACATCAATTCCAGTCCCACCACCATCAGCAGCAGCAGCAGCGCCATTCACTCCCTTCTCTTGATCCATTGGTTCAAACTATTCCACCAAAAACAGCTAGATTCTGTACCAGATTTCATGATATATCAACATCAATTTATACGCTGGAAAAAGAAAATATAATACACAACTATAAACAAAAAATGAAAACCCACAAAATTTCTGGGTTAAAAATTGTATCTTCTTCTAGTTCCAAGCTTTTAGAAAGAACGATCTGTAGGAACTTTTTAGTTATAGCGAGATGAGGACATGCCTGAATTTAAACTAAAAACAACTTTATAGGAAGAAGAATTTCATAATAATTAATAAGTTAATAATAACTAAAAGACCAAGACCATTTCTACCAAAAAGAGAAAAAAAAAAGACCAAGACCATTATCTGAATATCAATTTATACAAAAAAAAAAAGAACAAAAAAAAAAAACGGGTAAAGAAGAAGAGTTAAGGGGGGAGAATTTTGTTGATGAACTTACCCGGAGAGAAAAAACACTTGAAGATACAAGTGGGGAGAGTGAGTGACAACTAAGTGACTAACAAGAAATAGAAATAGGAGAGACTCCAACCAATGCTCTCAGACACTCGAAAGCCTATTGCAAGTCTTTCTATAAATAGTCAGTCACTCTTCTACTTGTGTAATTAATATTAGACCCATTTATGCAAATTTGATTGCACCACTCTTAATTTATCGGCCGTCCATTTTATTAATTTATATATTTTAAATCGGAAATAGATGGCTAGATTTGCAAGTAATATGAGAGTGAAATAAATAAAGAAAATTAAGATACTACTACTACTAGTAATAGTTTCCTCTTTGTTTCCAGGAGACGAAGAGAAAAACCTTCGCTTGGAAGTACAATTTATTCTTTAAACATTCCCAATCCATCGCACATAGTAAGTGTGAATTTTAGCGCACCCTCACTTACTTTATGTGAATTTTTTTTTTTGAGAACTACTTTAATGTGAAGTTAATCATAATCATAATAATAATAAAGATTGACGCTTTTGAGCACATATATTAAGTAATATAATACTGTGTCACGAAAAGATAAGGATGGGATCAAGTGTCCGATAGATTAGCAATTACTAGCATCTTGTTTTGTCTTAGAATAAGTGTTCTTACTTCGACTACAGGATTTTAGTCCCATTGATCTAATTCTACTATTCTAGAAATCAAGCCTTCTATTTTATTCAGTTCTTGAGCTAAAAGTACTCTTCAAACAGCTCAAATGTACGTTCAGCTAAAAAAAAATGAGTATATATCATCGTATATAACTAGTTCCAGCTTTATCCCATATTTCGAATGGAGTAGTTACTTCTATTGCAAGAAGTCACAATTCCATTTCCCCTATGTTCAAATTCATCTGCAAAACCATTCATCTTTCCAATTTTCATACTTTTATATTGCATCCAACAGGAAGATCCAACTGCTAAAAAAGCCTCACATTTCCATACAGGCTATATCTTACCATAGGAATTTACATTTCAAACAACCATATGATTATTACATATGAAAATCAAAACATTGCCATTGTATTTTTTTATAAACATCACCATGACTTACATAAATACTAAAAATTCTTGCTAGGGCTAGGGTTCTGTCCTGTGACCGACTTTTCTTTACTTGTAGCTTATGCCTATCCAACAATGATGCCATCTCGATGTATCAGATATATGTCTGAAAGATCAATTTAAACTTTGCAGAAGGCAGAAGGCAGAAGCTGATGTATTAAGAATGAAATAAGCATTTCTTCAACCTTATACCTCACTACAATAAATTAAATACGTGAAAAACCACCAAGCATATCTAAATACCATATACGTATGCAAGCATGCAATGAAACATGCACATATGTAATGCATCTCGATTGTATGTGCATCCTCACATATGGTTACATGTGTGTGCATACATGCATGAGAGAGAGACAGAGACACAGAAAGAGAGAAGTGGAAGCAAAAGAATGATTAGTAATTAATGGGACAGCTAAATGTCATTCTTGAGATATTTTACTTCATCAATTGGTAAACTGAAACAATTATCTCTATATATACAACAAAGCCTCTGAACCGCACCTGTGAGTATACGGCCCAGATGGTGTGGGGGCATTATAACGTTAGTAGTTGTACAGGCTCTGCATGCTGAATAGATGGCCTACATGAGCACATCTTTTACATTCTTCTACAAGGACTCCAGCATGCCCAGCCGACCATCCCAACCCCCCAACTGTGGAAAAAAAATGCCCATCCCAACAGTTCTCCCTCCACTATTAAACATGGGATGGGCAAGAGATGTGACCTTGATGCCAATTATGCACAAGAAATAACACATTAAATTACCTGTTGTTGGGGGTTTGATAACCTCGGACAAAAAATCAAAAATGAAGTCAAACCTAAATCAACTGTCATCATCCACAGCCCCAATATATGTAAGATCTGTCCGCCTCACTCTTACAGCCCCCTTAAGCCAACTAGAGGCTCGAAGATTAGCATGGTCACTACTGCCAATGACAGCAGTGCTACTTGTAGATGGACCTGATCCCGCTCCATCTTCCAAAAGTGTCCATGGGTCAATTTCCATATCATATTCCTGTACTACAGGCATTGACTTGGACTTTCCTTGTGTATTATTTGATGTTCGTGTTGATGGACCCTGTCTTTGAGGTGCGCTCAAAGTTCCAGGGTAAGATCCTGGGACAAAGATGCTGGGTTGAAGCGAACTAAGAGCACCAATTGGGACAGAAGGTGTATGGCAGGAGATCAAATTGCGAAAAGAAGGAAATAATATCGGCATTGCAGCTTGGATACGCCATCTAATCATTTCAGGCAATTGCATAGAATCCAATTCATTCTGCATACATAGAAAAAACAGTAGTGGGAGTGAATATACAACATTTGAAGACAGCAGTCAAACTAAAAGTGCCTACAATGATTGCACATCTTTAGTATGCAGCATGCATGCTTATTTTTCATTAGTTACCACATTAACCAGCAACAGACACCTCATAGACCTCATTTCCAACCATCGTCAGACTTTGGAAAATTGCCAGACTTTCCAAGTAAATTTATGTCATCTACCATTGCGACTTGTTACTTGTGAGGTAGTGTATGACAAAATGTTAATTCAAGGAGTAAACGAAAACACCAAAAGCTCTCATTTGTAGCAAATTTCAGCTTATTTATCAAAACAAGCAGCAACGAATACCAGAGCAATGGTAAAGATCAAACCTGCAAACTCTCCACCGCCTCACGGTCAAATCCAGAAGAATTCTTGGCAATTTCACTGGTAGCTTTGGTGGCAGTCTTTGACCTTAGCCAATTTGGCTGGCAACTGCTTAACAACCCATGAAGAACTAACAATAAGCGATCAAAAAGACTATCTCCGGACATTTCTGAGGAAGCAACCGATGACATCATCTCCATGTCCCTTTTCGAGTTTAAGAGATTAAGAGATAGATCCACATCCTCATGAACAACCCTACTTCCAAGCAATCGAAGTATTACAGAGGCAAGCATGTGCCTCATGTTGCGTGCTGATGGCTCCCTGAATAATCCAACAAATGAAACTTGGTCAAATTGAAGTGGAATAAACAGAAATTAAGGGGGGAATAGATCATATATTTACCCATCTGCACATATGATTGGCAACAATCTGACAATAATCTGCAACCTCAGTGACATGGAAGCTTGCAAAGCTGCAGGGGAAGGAGGCGCAGACTCTGCAGGTACCACCGTTCGTCTGGACATTCCAGGACTGCCACCTCTCATGCCTTTGCGATTGTTACCTTTACTAACGGAACCTTCAATTCCAGAAGAGGCTGATCCAGTCTGCTTGCTTACACCACGAGTAACTGAGCTCATTTGTTGCTCAATAGTGTTAAACTGCTTTATCAAATCACTTGCAAAGGTATTGCGTGAATCATCAGAGCTTTGGTCTATGCAAGGAAGAACCAATTCAACAAAAGCCTTCTCAGTTACATGCAGCCGGCTGATACTGGAACCAAGATCAACTTTACTGGAACCTTTCACATGCCTTTTTGACTCCATGCCATCCTCAATGACTTCACCTTCCTCCAGAGAGGTGACTTCATACTTCTTCTTGTCTCCCCTGTTTGTTATAGGATCAACACCAGAATGAGACCAACCCCAAGGCTTCCAAAACTGGGTCTTCGTAGAAAGGCTCCTACTTTCAGCGATATTAATCAGCTTTTGCCTAACAGTCTTCCGCCCCAAAAGAACATCTTGGCCCCCTAGGAACCATTTAGCCTGCATCAACATGGAATCCTCTAATGACCTTCCAAATAGGTGAATTACCTCTGAGAAAAGGGAAGCAGCATCAGGTCTGACCAACAACCTAGTGAGGATTATCTCAATTAAAAATTTCTCATTCTCAGACGGAGAAGCTCTTTCAGAACTGGGTGAGGATGAGCGAATGGCATCTACCAAAGGCATATCATGGTTCTCCATTTTATCAATCAGTGCTTGTTCATTTAAAAGAAGCCTTAACTCAACCCACTGCCAATGAAATTTAGCAGGCTGCAGAGTGTCCAATGCACGAACAAGCTTATCAGAAAGCTTAGGCTCACTCTCACGTAGAGCTTTAGACTCACTATGTCCAGAAACCCGAGTCCCATCATCCTGTTGGGAAGCAGAATAAGGCATCTCACAATCAATTATAGCATTTAGAAAGAGCCTTGCACGGAGAGGAACAAAGGCCATGGATTTCAAGTGCATGTCCAAACCATTCATCTCTAGTAAGGCTGCAAACTCAGTATCAGTGGTATCTGCAGCTACAATATCATAGAAAGTACGGCTATCCCTCATACAAGCATCTCGAAACGGCATATGTTTAATGGCATCCCCAATGGCCATTGTTAAAGATAGATATAACTGATGGATATCCTCCCGAGTTGCAATGTTACTATTCAAAATGAATGGCTTCCATATAACAAATGCAAATATTGCATAAGCCGGTGGAAAGACCAAATCTATAGGGAGCAATCTCTGCATCCTCGAAAGAGCTACAACAGATTGTTCACCTAGAAGTTCCAAAACTAGTCCATCACAAACAGTTCTGCAGTTACCAACAAACAACCGAAACCAATGCACATTAACTTCAACTGAGTTATCCTTAAAAGGCCCAGCTGATCGAGCATTACCATTGGAACTAGTTTTTGTATTCCTTACAAACTGAACAACATCCAAGCCTTCCTTTAATCGTAAGACTGATACCATTCTCTCCAAGCTAATAACCCCATGAATAACAGCACCAATGAAAAGAGCAGAAACAGCAGCCGCCATTTTGGTTGTTCTCCCAAGGGTCACTTTCGCAGAGCTCATATTGTCACCAGGAATATTAGCATTAGAATCAGGACCATCAGGAGGCAACTGAAACTGACCTCGGGAGGACTTTGCAGGAGCAAATGCTACAGCTAAAGCAGAAGAAGCCTCTGTTCCAAGAGCTACCTCAAATGCCCGGCTTTGGCGCTCTCCAAGAGCTTCCTTTAGGAGGGATAGACAAATTATATGAATGCGCAAGATGCGCTTGGCAATATTCAGGGAATTCACAGGTTGCTGATAATTCGAATAATTGCCACCAACAGTTAAGTCAGGTATCTTTGCTATGGCTGGTCCAACATTGCTAACAATGGCAGATATAGCAGAAGAAAGCAAACCCGGATCCCCTTCTTGAGCAGCACCACCAGTCTGCCTAAGACACTCCAATAGTCCCACTATGATTTGTTGAGCAACTTGATAACCATCGTCCCCTTTTTCCATGGCAAGACCTTTTGGTGCATTGCCTGCAAAAAGTTTTCTCTCCTTACCTAAGAAATAGTGCAAGACATCATCAATATGACGCTGAACCATATCTCTCATGTTCAAACCCACTCTAGATACTCGTCCAGAGGCTATCTTTTGACGGTAATAATCATCAGGATCTTCAATCCCTGCTGGAACTCCAAGTGGAAACCCAAACTCTCCATCAACCGTTCGTCCAGATTCAAGTTCAGATAAAAGTCTCTTATCGCAAGTTGGCTTGAAATTCTTCTCCCAATCAATGACACTAGTAATATTGCCATACCTCTTCAACAAATACCGAGCAAAAACTAGGGCTCCAGAACCTGTAATTCTGCCATTGGTGGCCAGAACTGCTGCAGCACGATGCATTGTAGCTGACAAAGCTTCAGGAATAAGATCTGCAGCAATAAGTATGTTCTCATACCTGAACAAATTTATCATTAAGCTTGTAAGACATACATAATCAGGTCAAGCCAAAACAAGGAGACAACAGGATAAGGCTTTGCCATGACATATCCTGTGGCTCAATAATACAATCAAGAGCAATAATAACAACATTCATAAAAATGTTGAAGCAGTGTAAGTTTACAATAAAGCAATAATTTCAATCTCTTTTAACCGCTCAATAACAATAGTCAGAAATGATTTGCAGAAACACTGAAATTAAGAAAGAGCAAATATTGATAAAATTTACCTTCGGAGTGATGATAAAAGGTATGCCTCCCCAACTTCACATGCATGATTTTCCACATTCCTGGGCACCATAATAATGTTTCTCCCACCATGAATGGTAGGACTGGGATTACTAATAACTTTTGGCAACAACCAAAGGAGAAATTTGACTGCCAGAGCTGAATCGCAAGAAACATCCATTAAATACAGTATAGTTGATAGCTCATCCTCACCAAGCTTCCACCTTAGAGGACTCTTCTCATCAGCTGCAACAAATGGCCTGCCATACTGGCCAACCTTGGCCACAGATTTCTCATATTCCTCAACAAGCTGCCTAACTACAGATATCAACCAAACTGTAACAGTCCGCTTCTCCACAAAGCGAAGCTGCTTTAAACCCTTTCCAATCGACACAATATCTCCAGAAGGGGTTGTTCTGATCCCATCCACAGGCTTTAAAGTTTCCGCATCAGTTCTATGATGTGGGCAGCTTATCTTGTTATCGCACACATGACTTGTCGATGCTCCCTGGCTACCCTCAATTCTAGCAGCTGCTAATTGAGCAAGAGATTGGGTTTTACGCACAGTCTTCTGCCTACCCCGAGAAACTTGCTTTGTTGACTTAAGTGGAGGATCGGCTTTAAATGGCTCTAAGTTTTTCGGTCCCTTCCTCACCCACCAAGTATCTTCATCATCTGATGGAATTGGTGAAGGTACTTGAAGACTTGAACTCTTTTCCTCACTTAATTTCTGTCTTTTCACCCTTTTACAATCTTCACACCCAGGAGTACCTTCAAAGGAATCCATCTTGTTGCCTATTGACCCAACAGACCTCTTGGCACTCCCTTGAGACTCATCCACTCCACTGTCTGCAGACGTAGAAGATGAGCTAGGGAATTGCAACAACGCTGAGATGGAAGCCTTCAATTCTTCAAGATCCACATCTCTCCTGAAAGTCTTCGAAGACTGACCAATTTTCCACTGATCACCTAAAGCTTGTGAAGCGGCATCCTTAGCAGAGGTAGCATGATACTTTTGCTTCTTGGATGATACATTAGCATAATTTCCATTATTACATTGATCAAACAGAAGCCCCTTAAGGACAAGACGGCGTTCATTTGAGTAAACATTAACAGCCTCAAGCAGTTCTGAGGCTTCAGCAATTCTTGCTTCTTCCAAAGCATCGCACATAAACTGCCCCGGAAGCTGCTTCAATATTCGATGGTGTCTCTTCCTTCTGTCCAGGTCACCCGCAGGTCCATTTGTATCAATAATTCCACTAACTAGTAGCTGCCTCACATATGCCAGAGGATAAAAGATTCCTGATCGTATGAGTTCTAATACAAAAAGCTGAAGGCGCTTACCACCTTCTCCTTTATGTCCTTCATGTTGATCGATCCAGCACACAATAATATCATGAAGAGGACCTGGGCTGTCAAATAGATCTGAAGAATTGCTACTTCTTCCATCCATACCTCTTGCATTGCTTTTAGCTTCATATTGATTTCCCAACAATGTCCTGCGGGAATAATTATTCTGCTGACTGCTATACTTTGCAGTGCTTTTGGACGCCCTGCCATTCTTGTGTTGTGGATTCTGCAATTCTCTCATCTTTAGCTTCAAAAGCTGAATTGCAAGATATATTTGTGAAATATCTTTTCTGCCAGTGAACTTCACGTCACGGGGTGGAGCAGTACGGAAGTCTCTGAAATCACATGTTGCCCACTCACAAAGGAAAAAAACAGAGCAAATTAAGGACACATTCACAGTTCGAATCCATTTTAGTGATGATCTTAAGCATGGACTGACTTCTGCAACCCAACCTTCTCCAACTACTCCATCACAAAGATCTTCAAAGATATGTTTATAAGCCTCTACTAGATCTCCTTGCAAAAGAGCTTTATCCAGAGTCTGTACAGCTTTAGCCACACTTTGGCTGGGATATTCAGCACTTGCACCTTTGGCAAGATAATCAGCCCGTTTCTGGATGGTGGAAACAACATGATCAAATGACAAGGACTGGTATTGAGAATCAAATCCTCTACCTTTGAGAACATAAGCATCTGCTAAGGTATTTTTTGTTTTCCCTGCATCATCTGATGACTTTGATAAAAAGCCACCATCATTCAATGCATGTGAGACTACACAAGCTGGTAAAGGAAAGCAATCTAAAGCAACAAATGTATCTGGGACAGCCTGTATCAAATAGCGAAGCATCTCAACCAGTGCAGATATCGTATATGCCCTCCGGGAATTATCAACTAGATCAGATCCACCAGGAGAAGGCTCACGGATAAAGCGAATAGCTATACCCACAAGATTGCGTACATATGTCTGACATAGAATTATGGTTTCTAAAACTCCATATATAATAGGCAATAGTAACTGCAGAATCTCTAGCAATTCCTTTTCCTGGGGAGAACAAACAAGACAATTAGAAACCAGAAGAGGGTACATAACATAAGAGGTCACTCTCTATGTAACTGCGTCACCTAGAACGGTGAAAAAAGGTATTTGCAATGAGGTCAAATAAACCAAATCCATACCTGCAGTTGACTCAGAACCCAATCAATGATAAGAGAAGGCAGAACCAGTCCTTCTGCATGATGCCATTGCAAGAGACGCACCACATACCACCATTTAAAGTGAAGGGACGGCTCCTCACCATCAACGATTGTCAATGCTGAATCATTCCTGTGCTGCAAAGACCCAGTATAAAGCATTTGTGGCAATCTATCTCTACCATGTTGAGTAGAATGAGAATTATTTCTTGAAGAAAATTCATCCAGAAGGTATTGTAGATAATCAATAACATCTTTTGTCCAGAGCTCTGTACGAGATAACTGAGTTTTATCAGGTGCTCCAGAAGAAATTGCAGAACCAGGGCGAACCTGCAAAAGATAGCCATAATCTACTACCTTCCAATATAACGCATAGCTTAAGACAATTACCAAGAGCATAATTGAAGTTTTCCAAAAGATAAGGCAATTGTACCTGATTAAGGTAGGTTACTTTGATAAACCAAGTTGCTCTCAATAACGGAACATTATTCCGGATAAGAACTTCTATTAATGTTCTCTTCCTATACCCATGAGGAACTTGATCAGCCAAAGAACGCAAACGTTTGTGTTGCTGTGATAAGCCCTGAGGATCAGAACATTACAATTAAAAACTAAATATTTGTCTCAACAAGTGAAATTCAAGTCAACAACAAATCATAAATATACTTTGCAAAAGGGAATATCTTTGGTCAAAGAAAAGCTAATCATGATTTCATATACAGTTCATGAAAAAGGCAATCCAGTGCGTTTAAATGTGAAAATTGTCTCTACCACCAAATTTCAAGAATTTAAGGTTAACCAAAAAAAACAACCAAGTTATGGACAAGAACAAACTATCATGATTTAGCAGAGCACATACTTCAATCCATTTCTTTCTGAAATCTTCATTGCACGGCCTTTGTTCAGGGAAAACCCCAGGTTTACTTAATAGTGAACCAGAAAGAGGAATACCATAAACCTGGCCAGCCTGACAAGTACAAAATACAGCACCAGATTCAGTACTGAAGATCAAGAACTTTAAAAAGGAAGTATGAAATGATCGTTAATCCAAGTATAGAACCAAGATACAAATAAAGAAGCAGATAAACCTTTCGCTTTTGAGCACGAGACTCATTGATAGCCCTCAGACACTTTCTAATTGCCTGCAAAGAAAGAAAACAATTAAAGAACTGACAGTTATATTTCACATGAAATCAAATATGCATTTACGTGACTACCATGGCATCGGAAATCAAGTTACTTACATCTCTGCACTTTAGGACAACTGGCTTTGTAAAAGCCTGAATCTGAGTCAACGAAATCTCTTTAGAATCCTGAACAGGCAGGGTGTAAAACCGTCAGACAACCAAAATTGCTAATAGAGCTAATGAAGACACTTAACCAAGATTGGTACACAAAAATGAATTAACCAAACACTTATATGCAGCACAGCATCTACCAATATGAATGTTAAAGCCATTAAAAAATTGATAAATAAATTTTTTTAAAAATAAAAGAGAGAAAAAAGAAAAGATAAAAGTAATGAACATTTATCAATCACAGGACTATACCTCCAGTCCATCAATAGTCTCCTTATACCCCTGCTGCACATTTTCCCTAGTGAGAGTTTCCTCAGGACAATTTTGGGACTGAGGATGAAAATCAGGTGGCCCGAGTCTGAAAAAGAAGAACAAAAAAATTCACTACTTTTCAGGATAAAAACTATACCGAACAACTTAATAGGATAAATTTAAGAATCAAATCAGTAATACCATCAACTTAATCATCTTCACAATCCATAATTATAAAGCCATCTAACGTAACATAAAACCCTCTTCTGAGGCATAACCAAAATACTAAATCATTCCGTGTATAAATAACTAACACAATAACTGCTAACATAATTACCTAGAATTAAGAGATTCCTTGTCACACTTTAATTTGTAGGGTGCTAGCTGGGATTGCCGCCTACAAAAATGAGAATAATTAAGGATGCTGGGCAGATAAAGTGTGTTTTTTAAACTTGGACAACTTTACAGCTCTAACAAAAATCGCTAACATATACTTATTCTCTAAATAAAATAAATAAACAATTTCATCTGAGTGTCACAATTCTATTTTTCATAAAATGAAAAAAAAAATTTGAAAAGATAATAACCAAGCATTCACCGCCTCCTCTCTAATGACTAAGCATAGCTTACCCACAACCAAACAACCAGACAAAAGGGCACAAAGTACTCAGTCCAAGACTTAAATAATCTAATTCCAGATTAGTTTTGTGTTCCACCCATCAGTGACAGCAGAATATTCTCAAAATGTGATCATTACTTAATCATTAAAAAAAAAAATCCTAACATGTAGTCAAACACAGGCTTTAGAATCAATTTTAAAAGTTGTAAATATGTGAACAGAGAGAGAAGAATACACATTTAAACAGTTACCTAGAATTCAATGAGAAATTAGGTGGTAATGTAGATGAGTCAGCTCGGGAAGTATCCCTAGCTGAGGCTCCACCAATTGCACTGTTATTAACTGCACTGGTGCAGTTGGCAGGATGATACCTTTGCATTTCTCCCAACTATCAGCGGCATACTTCTTCCAGCATCAAATCCTAAGAAGAAATGTCAAAGCCAAGCTGCATTGTGCAACACAAGAAACATACAAATCAGAATCACAATGTAAGGATTAATGATTCCATTAGTAAATTGATAGACAAGTGATAAAAATAGAACTGAAGAAAACAGATTCGCTGAATAAGCCACCTGAAACATGAAATCTACAAATTTGCTTATCAACCTCCCTCTGACCTGTCAGGAATGTTCAAAGTAAAAACATTAAGAGGATAATTTTACCACTGTGGAACAAAAGTCACAACACTAAGCTCCAACATAATTGTTTGAAGCAATGTATGTACCTCAGTTAAACTAAGTCACAATTTTAGAAGCAGTATTAGAAATTTTAAGATTTCAGAATCGCGCACCCTACTACAATTTTAGCTGTTCTAGCTTCTAGCATGATGTAGCTAGAAAAAAAAAATTAAAGTATATACATATAAAACACTGACCGGTTACACTCAAAGGGATACAGAGTTCAATGATTAACGGTTCTATGAGAAAGAATTCTGAACATTTCTTCCATAGAAGGACTTTAAACACAAAGACATAAGTTAACATAAAACAAAGAAAATTGTTAGGTCATGATTTAGAAGTATGACTAATGTTTAGCTAAACCATGAACATCATATGAATTAAAATCAAAAACTGTGGCTTGCTGACAACTGATCCTATAAACAATAAATATGTAGAACAGTTTTCTAAAAAATTTAAAGACATTAGCTTGAATTTTGAAAATAAGATTCCAGAACTAAACTTCAAACTCAGAACATGTTGTTTCATAAATTATTAAAATTTGAACATAAAAGTAAAACATCTCCGAATTCTTTGGAAATGCAGACCTGGCACCTCAAATTCCAAAGAAATAGAGCAAAACAACAGCATAGAATAATCAAATGACTTTGATCTATAGAATTAAACCAAAAGCAATAAGCAACAGGTGTCAAAATTCAAAATGTTTCCCTCCCACAGGCTACTCAATCTAATTCACCATCAAAAACACCCAACAAAGCAATAAAACTCACCCTTTTGATTAAGCTGCGAACCAAATCTACTGAATCAAGCAAACCCCAAATTGAACTAAACCCAAGCTATATTCTTTTACATGCTAATAAAAAGGTTAAAACTAAAAACCACATCATCGAATCTAGAAGTAGATAGGGCAAAAGAACGGAAATTCGCTGAGCACGGAATGAGAACTAGGGTTTTATGTTGGATTCAACAAAATTAAGCTAATAAGCTAAAAGATTGACTCTGATTTTTTCTCTTATTTCCCTTTATGCAGATTACTGAAGCTAGGGTTTTGATGGCAAAATTCGTAAAATGATGAAATGACTCGATGATAAAATGGGAATAAAAAAACACATGAAGGAAATTGAGATTGCAAAAAGCAGGGAAACTGGAGCGTACCTCTGATAAAAATTAGGGATTTCGAAGAGAGAGAAGGGAGAAGACGAAATCTAGAGAGAGATAGAAAGGGGGTTTTAGAGAGAGATAATATGGAAAGAAATAGAAATAGAGAGATTCGAAGGAAGAGAAGGGTCTCGGGCTTTGAGGGGCTTTTGACTCTTTTTTTTAATTAAGCTTTGGCTGACGATGACGATGATGGCCTCGGCCTTCTGTTTCTTCTTCTGCTCAAACAATTAAAAGAGGAGGAAATTGGGGGCGATCTACTCATTAAATTAGTATTTTTTTTATGTGATAATATTTGCTTAGTTTCCTATTTTACCCTCTAATTCTTTTCATGTTAGTCATTTCTCAATCAAGGATGAGAAAAGTAAAAGTGGGGGTACATTGGGAAATTATTTGGATTCCATGATTAATTGCATCGACAAAGTGTGATCGAGTGAAATTTTAATTGTCATTCCGATTGATGTAGTGCTTGAAGCATACTTTTCAAACTTTGGGTTAAATATTTGATGCATGAACCAAATGCCCAAAGACAAATCCCAAATTGAAAAATATAAACTTTATTATTGCAGTTGCATCTTAAATATGTCATCTTTTGATTTATTTCTTGTATCATTAGGTAACGAAGAGGAGCTAAATTAATCACATAAAATATTGCTAACTTCATGAACGAAAAAGACCAAAAAAAAAATGAATGGGTTGCTTTCACTGTTTGTAATATATTTCAATTTTCAATGTTAGTAATTTTTTTTATACTATGATCATATTATGATGATGTGTTGATTATTCAAGATATTACTTACCTTAATCTAAGTAGTTAGCATTAATTAAGCATTAATCTCCTATTTAATTTAAGTCTAATGTGAGTATGTGACTCGATTCCAAACTCAATATAGTAACTATTTAAATCTCTTCCTCAAAAAAACTATTTAAATCTCCGTGCCAAAAAAAAAAAAAAGGAGGAGTTACTATTAATATCCAACAATCAAATTAATTTTTTATCTAAACTTGTATTTTTCATTTTAAGAGCTTTCCTTCTTTTGCCTTTATAATTATTAGTAAATTATTATCGAAACATAAAAATAACTAAGAACATGCGAGCATAAAAAAGAATAGTACTAGAATACTAAGAACGTCGTCTGTGGATAACTTGAGTTTGAGTTTTGGAATGAATGAAATGAGATTTAAGAGAAAATGCAAGAAATGAATACCATATTTTAATTTTATGAGATGATATAAGTGATAACAATTCTTAAAAGTGGAGCAGTAATTTGAAGAAAGAAATCGATACCTCTCTATAAATGGCACATATACAAACTTTTTATCAAAGTACATGTACTGTGGGCTTTGCCTTTGTCTCCAACTAATTGCAATGCAAAAGTTCCGTGCAGATTAATGACTGTTGTCGAAACTTCAATACGGAAGATACGTGCCAAACTAGTTGCTGGAAAAAGAAAGAAAGAACATTAAAAACGATGACTGGCAAAGCTAAACTAGGATTAGAAAATCTTTTATCTGCGGCTTTGCCCTCCCACAAAGAAATAGCAGCTTCCGGTCCTCTGACTCTATCCAATTTGGTCCATTCCGGGCCAAGGAAACAAAGATTAATAAGAAAGTGACTTAATCTGTTGCCTAAAAAAGGTAACTTAGTAACTTTGAACTTAGATGAATCACAAAGCTTTTCTCATTAAGATAATTCTAAAAGTTGAGTTACATAATTTTGAGAAGTTTTGTACTAGGTACTTTTTTATTTGGTCTCTAGGAAATCTCAGAAAATCTTGTTTTCTTTCACAACTTTTCCAGATTCCACTTTCTTCTTTAACATATTAGCTAGCTAATAATGCAATAGTTTGAAACAAGGCCATGCCTTAGCCCTTATGCTTGTCCAACTGAGAGTTGAAGGGGTAATATGGCTGTGTCAAAAGAAAAGTGGAATAGTGGATGCCTTTTTGAAACCCATAATCATCCTCTTTATTCTTATCTACAATCTACAATTCCTCAAGGAAAATCATGCAGATTGTTTTTAATATAGCAGAGTCGTTATGGGCGCTATTTATAGTGGGAATTGCCTTTGCCATTTGGCCTTTGCATCCCACTTTATTATTATAGGCAACCCCCCACTCCCCGCCCCTTTTTTTTGTTTCTGCTTTAGAAGAGGTTGGATTCTTGGTGGTATAATTTATGTGCTAGACGATATATATTAGTATTACAATTATAATAATAAGATTCAAAGAAATATATGAATGCATTTACTTCACATGGCTTCATCAACCCTAAAGTAGTTGTAAAAGAATGCTAGTATTGTAAGAAATATAATTACACCGTGACGAGCATTAGGAAAGGAAGGACTTTTGCCTCATCGAGCAAATAGGCAATATCCATTCAAGGTTTTAATGCATAAAATAAATGGGAAAGCTATAAGTACTCCCCAACCCTTTTTTTTTTTGGCAGTAAACCCAACCCTTTTTAAACCAGATGAAAATTTTAATATTCGTCAACAACGTGTCACCTCATTATAGGAATAAGGGCCATCAAAATTTATTCCGGGCCCGAATCTTTCAATTGATCAATTGCTTTTTCGTGAAGTGTCCACCTAAATGGGCTTAAGTTGAGCCTTTTTTATTTCTACTAGTACCTGTGATTGCGATTTGCGAAACACAATGCAAGAAGAAACCGAACAATTTTTATGGGTGAAAAATGACACAAACTGATGCAAATGTTAATGAGTGAATAAATGATTAAAAAGGCTTAAAAGAGGCCAACGAACATTTACATATGTATGTATGTAAGCCAGTAACCAGTTGCGCATGGCTGAAAAATGCACACAATTGATCGAGAAGTTCCCCAAATTACGGCCCGTGACCAAATCACAATGGAAGCTCTTCCTTTTCAATCTACAATGCAGGACAGATAAGCTAAATGCATTAGCGGTAGCAAACGCAAGTATTGACTCTTTCTTTTTTCTTTGCATTAATTTAAAATTATGTGATCAAATTTGATGCTATGCGAATTCATATCGGAAACTTTAAACTCAATCTAAAAAGTGCAGTTATGCTAAAGAGAGATAGAAACGCAAGTGTAAAATATGCCAACCTGAATATGCTTGTAGCTGAGAGCCACTAACCTCAATTAATAATTATGGTATTACGATACTTTCTCTTTTGCCTCCTAGCCTTTCTCAGAATCCGTTCCGTCTCTTCGTTGACTTCCTCTACCAAACTGTTTGTTGCGTCTTCTTAGAGAAACAGCTCAAGTCAGGAACGATGTTAAATTAACGAGCTATTAGACCCATAGAATTGTACACTATTCTCTGTTCACATAAAACCGATACAAACCAACTGGTGCAACAAATACTATTACCACATCTAGAAAGCAAATCCTCATTAGATGTTACAAAAAAAAAATTGATATAATGCATTAATTCTTGTAACAAGTTGGGGTTATTAACTTTAAATTGGAAGTTTCTTGGGCAGAATTGCTATATATGGATGATGCCTAGTGTCTTAAATTGAATTAGGCTTAGAATACCATATCTACATACATGGAATACTGGCCATCAGCAGTAATCTCATTTTATGCTAATTCAAACATCTAAGAAATGTATTCTAGCAGATCACAGTAGGCATGTGTTGGCCTTTATCAGGAACTATTGAATAAGATAAAAAATGATAACTAACAAGCAGAAACTGAATCATGTAATCCATCTTATTTTGTCTACAGTGGTTACCTGTTTCCTTATCATCAAGCAAGCAGGAAAAGCCTCCATCAATCTCCTCATCCGATTCAATTAAGATTCTGTATGTTTCCTGTGTTATGGAGTGGCATGCTGGCATTTCAGTCAATCATAAAGAACTCCATGCAGCATATAATCTAAAGCAAGCTATGAAGTGGATTTAAGAATATAATTTGCGCGACTCATAATATCTTGCAAATGAATTGCCTTAGAATATCCTTACATGGCCAGCATATCTCCATTAGAATGTATGAAGAATGGGAGCCAGGGGATGAGTGAAGGAGATAACAAGAAACAAATAAGAACTGAGAATTACCTGTTCAATGGAAGAAACTCCTTTTCTCTTGTTCTCTTTACAAGATGCCCTTTCATTCATAGTAGACTGCTTCACTTTTACAGTTTTCCAGCCTCCCATTTCTGCCTTTGGAGCCAGAGTTGGTTGCACATCAACTTTTGGAGGCACAACTTGCCTAGAAGCATGAAAATGCTTTTAGAAGTATGAGAAAGCTAGAGAACTTTAATTCGAAAAGAAAAACTTTTTTTTCTTAAATCTGTATCAAATTCAACAAGCACTATCCTTCTGTTTGACAGTTCAAAATGACAGTATCGTGTGTGTCTTCTTTAAACGAGAGTAAATAAAAAGAATAGGAACTGTTTGATGATCAAACATGATATTTATGGAGCATATAACTTGTCTGAACTTGCAGAGAAATGACCAAGACAGTAAAGTCTGAAGTATTCTTACTTCTTAACTGGCGGTGGCTTGCATTGTGGAGTTGCGCTACAGCCAGTAGTCTGCATATTTACAAAGAAAAAAAACTTCAGTACTAGTTAGGAAGATATTTTATAGTCTGACAGGGCTTCTCGAAAAGATAAAGGTTTATTCAACGAGAGTAATAAAGTACCTTAGGTAGAAGAGCAGCAGCAACTGGGCCTTTTTGGTTGAGAGTCTTCACATTGCAAGCAATTGCCTGAAAGTAACTACATAAATGAAAACAAAGGCTTTGTACAAAGATGGGGAACATGGCATAAATTCAAAACAGAAAGTCTAACCAATTTTCAAGAAAAGGTTTTGTATATAAAGAACATCTGGGAGCTGTTTATTTTGGGAATAGGAAATGATTACATAAACTAAGTATCCATCTCATTGAGGTCAGGAAAGTGAATGTATTATATATAAGGTTTGAATGTTGTATGCTTTTGGAGTTTTGCCTTACAGCATAATACTTGCCTTTATTTCGTTGGTGAAGGTGTTGCATAGCTCATTTTGTAATTTGACTAGAGAAGCCTCCATCTGTTCTGGAAATGCAGAAAGCACCAAAAAGATCTGTTGTAGCTTGTTTTGATATATGTCCTTGTCCAGTTGATCTGATATAGCTTTCAAGCCTCCATCAAGGCTGGCTTTGATATCTTCTTGTCCCTTGTTCTGTTTATCATATCCCAATAGTCTTAAGAAGTACATCTATCATGGATGGTCATAACCACAAGTCCAACCAATGTTTAAAGTAAGAAAAGAGCATAATACTGTGTTCTTACCATTAGCTGTACGGAGTTATCTTCAGCAATCAACTTCTGCCGTACAGCTTCCACTGAAATTAAATTGATAAGAAACTTCACTTAACAAGT
Organism: Corchorus capsularis; assembly: GCA_001974805.1. Classification (NCBI taxonomy): domain Eukaryota; kingdom Viridiplantae; phylum Streptophyta; class Magnoliopsida; order Malvales; family Malvaceae; genus Corchorus; species Corchorus capsularis. The sequence goes on along the minus strand of AWWV01010520.1, from coordinate 132,255 downwards.
TCATGAGTTCCAAAATTGTTCATCTTTTGATGAAATTGTACTGATGTAATATAACACTAGAGAGATCTAAATTAAGGGCATTTATTACTAGTTGCTTTCTGCACTATAATGATCGAGTTTCATGACAAAAGAAAAAAGGCTGTTAAATGTATTATAGCTTCCATTTTCTCCTTTATTGATGCCATGGAATGACAGGCCTATAACAATCTTATTCAAACAAAACTAAAAGTTATAACCATTGAGCAATAAACAATCTCTCATCATTCTGTTTTTGTAACATTAAGGAACTAGGTAGCTCACTTTCCAGCAACACTTCTTTTGTTCCTTTATTGACTTGCATTACATCAGTCTGAACAGAATCCAGGATCATTCCGAATCTATTTAATGAAGTTTCAATCATTGAAAGCCGGTGCTCAAGTTCTTCTGAATTTTGACCTAGTCAGGTAAATAAAAGACTGATTCAGCGTCCAGGTAACAGTCCAAAAGCTTAATCAAGCTAATCACGGCAATAATTATTAGATTGATAATATTAAATATAGGCCTTATATATAAATTTAATCATTAAGCCAAACATAAACTTACATCTATGTTCTGAAGCAGAAGCAGAGTTCCATTTCCGTATTAGGTTGGTGGAAGATCTTGAAATTGGCATTTGACTATCTTCTCTTGTAAAATTGGTTGGAGGCAAGCAAGAAAGCCTCTTTGAATTGTTCTCTCGTTCTTGAGAACCAAATCTCTGCAAAGATGAGGTACAAAGACAAATCTTATTTCTTTGCTAACAAGAGAAAAGAAAGAAGGCATGCTGAAATGAAATTTAATACTGAAAAGTGAAAGGAGACGCAATTTAACTTGATCAGCTGTCACGACTTCATCGAGTGAGTTTTGTGAGATCTGAGAAAACAAGGCATGCTGAGATGAAATCCCCTGTGAGAATGACTGTTGTGATGGTTGCGATCTAAGCTGTGATGTTTGTGGTCCGCTCGCTAACAGGCTCGACCTCCTTCACAATAATATATTAGCAGTTTATTTAGCAAAACTAAACGATTTCAGGCAGATTGCGATTTTAACTCTCAGGTCGAAGATGATGATAATTTTGAAATGTCCAACCATGATTTTCTTCGCAAACCTTAACTTTTACAAGTAATTTTCATGGCGTGGCAGTTTCCAAAATACATAATAGATTTCAGATAAGGAACTTGAAAAAAATTTCCATCCAGTTCCAGCCAAACAGATCTTTGAAGAAAATAAAGAAATTCCGCTAAACATCTAAGATAGTTAAGAAAATGTTTTCTGAGGACAGTAAAAATGAGCACGATTAAGCTAGAGAATCATAATCTTTCCCGGTTACAATTATAAAGCTAGAGAATCGTAATAATTTCCTAATAGCACAATCAAGCTTTTACGATTTAAAATTTTGAATTAATTTATCTAAAACTACACATTTTTTCGGGAAGCAAACGATTGCTGGATGTGAAAACAAACCTTGAATGAGGAGGAAGAACGGAGATGGAGCTGAGATCGCAGGCTTTGTTGATCTTCAACTTCATTTATACCGAAATCGGTGAATTTCAGCCCTAATTTGCCGAATCCCTAAACGGAAACGCTCGGGATGATCGTTAGAGTTTGAATTATCTCAGAGAGGGAGTTATTTCTACCACTAATTACTTTACTCACACAACACATGCGTTGGCGATTATGATGTTAAATACGGAGGATGCGGGAAACGGGTAAAAAGGAGGCCGGTGTCAGGATATGGGTTGGGCTTTTGAGCTCTACAATTTATCGTAAATTTACCACCAGATTAATCAATTGATGGGCTCAACTTATCCACAATGGATGGGCTTAATAGAATGAAAGCCTGCCTTCGACCGAACTAAATTTGAAGATCCAAACAAACCCTCAACTATAATTAAAATAAAGAGAAAAAAAAAAATGATTCGCGGCAAAGATGTGTTTAGTTTTAGATAATCTTCAATTAATTAATTAATCCGTATCTAATGAATTAGTATATCGACTGTTGATACTAATTCCTATACGAAAAAGAGTAATAAGTCTTTGGTTCCTTCATTCAATATAATTCAAGACTAGTATTATCAGATTTTTCTTCTTGCTTTAATATCTTCTTTCTGCAATTTGGGGCATGGTAGTGCATGGAGTTTCGACGTCAAAGCAAGGGTGTGTCCGGATAGAGCTTCAAGTTGCAATGCCATCTCCTTTTATAGTCAAGGCGCCTTCATTCACTCTACCATCTAAAGGATTTTGATTTAATGGTTGCACCATCTTCAACTACGCTATCTGACTTTGCTAATTGATCTTTGTTCCCTAGGGTCAACTCTTACTGATGACAATTGATTCTGATTGTCGTTCCAACTCTTTAACTTCAGGAAATCAACTTAAATCAAAATCACGTATATTAGTGATTTAATTGGTCAATTTCCAATCTTCATGTTTGAAAGCTTGATTTGTTATCATTGATGATGAGATGGCCCTTCACTTGCTAAAATCTGCTAAGTATAATCTTGATTAGAATGCAAATCTCTATTCAAGGTGTTTGTGCTTCAAGGCGCCACCCTCCATGGCATTGCATTTCTTAACATGGTGGTAATGGAACTTGGAGCGCCACCTTTCCAACGCGCAGTTAGGCGCGCCTCATAAATCTTGGCAGTGGTGCCACTTGATCAAGGTTAGACCAAAGAGTTTATTTATAAACTAAAAATTAAGCAAAGAGTTCAACAAAAAAACTCAATTGCAATTTGTAACTGACCAAAGAGTTTCTATAAACTAATAATGAAGCTTTCAATAGTGTTATAATTATGGAGTAATTAAGAGAATTATTTTAACTTATCCAAACTGATTTTCTGTAAATAGGAAAAATAATGAGATAAAAGCCTTGCCATTCATTTTGTAATTTACCAATTTATCAAAGCTTTCATTTTGTAATTTAGGATGAAATCATTCAATCTAGTAGTATATTAAAAGGGAGATGGGTTTGAGTCCAAAGCTTCATCAATCTCTCATGTCCGCAAAGAGGTTTTTATATTGAAATTTGCAAATCAGGGATTAGGGTTGGGCTTTTGAGCTCTACTATTTATATCGTAAATTTACCACCAAATTAAGCAATGGATGGGTCAACTTACCCACAACGGATGGGATTAATAGAATGAAAGCCTACCTTCGCCCGAACTAAATTTGAAGATTAAAAAAAAAAAATCCCCTCAACTCAACCACTATTAAAATAAAAGGGAAAAAAGGGATAATTATTTGATAGACAGGATATCTTGGACTCCACAAGCACGGCGAGGAGTTGAAAAGCTCTGCAAGTCTCCATAAGCAATCCTCTCGCCTCTTTCCCAGGTAAAATCTAAATATCGACTTTTTGTTTGTAAAAATTGCAACTTTCATGAATAGATTCTGGCCAAAAAAAATCCATGAATAGATTCATTGACCCTTCATGTATCGATCTCTCTTTCATATTGGATCGATTCGCGGTGTTTAGTTTTAGATAATTTTTCAATTAATCCGTATCTCATGAATTAGTTTATCGACTGATCTTGATAATAAATATTCCTATACGAAAGAGAGTAATTAGTCTTCCGTTCCTTGATTCAATATAATTATCAGATTTTTCTTCTTGCTTTAATTAATATATATATCTTCTTTTTTGCAATTTGGGGCCCGGGCAGTGCATATATAATATATGGAGTTTCGACGTCGAAAGAGGAAGATATCAGAGGTAGAGCAATTAAAAATTCATCTTGATGTGAAGGAGATGAATGAGAGGAGAATTTGTAAAAACATGAATGATTTGAAGAAAAAGAGGAGATGGGATCAGGAGATGGATCATGACATCATGGTGAACATCATGAAGCGATTATCATGGGAGAATATGGATGTGTCGAAGCTTTGCAAGGCTTGGTTATTGGCCGCTTTGGATGCATTCTTCCCATCTCAAAAATAACATACTTGACTTGCGTCCCCATGATGATGCCATAGCATCTAAAAACCATCGCCCAGTGTTTATGCTTTATTTGAAGTTGCTACTTGACACGTGCTCTCCAACCACTTACACCCAACTCTTCCTCCCCAAATCACCTTTGCCTTCCCCGTTCTACTCCTTCATTGCTGAAAGGTTAGGTCCTTATATATATTTATATACTCCCTCTGTCCAAATTAACTGGACTCTTTTTTGGGATGAATGTGGTCCTATTTAAAACCACATTCATCTCAAAAAGAGTCCGATGGTAAAACTTTTGGAGATGGTTAAGCATCTTGGGGTGATCACATTCCTAGTTAAATCTGCAGTTTTTAAACTTAATCCGAAAATAACTTCCATTTCAGACCTTACCAAAGCTTGCTTGACCCTTCATGTGCTTCAATGTCCTATCTAACTTTTTTGTTGTGTGTGTGTGTGTCTAGATTCCTTCAAAAAAAGGTTGAGTCAAGGTCTTGAATTTCTTTTTCCAAGATGGATATCAAGTTTTTTGGGTTTGATTCTTTTTCTTCTGCTAAGGACTTTTGGTAACATTCTTTTCTTTACAGCTTCGCAATTCATTTTCACACAACTCAATTCAAACCTATCATTTTTTCCATGTCTGTTTAGAGATTGAGAGAGATCTCTACTCATTACATGAACAGAGTAGTGTTGTGCCAAATTTCTCTTTAAATTTGCCGTTCCAGCTCTTTAACTTTAGGAAACCAACTTAAGTCAAAATCACAAAATTAGTGATTTAATTGGTCAATTTCGGATCTTCAAGTGTGAAATCTTGATTTGTTTTCAGTGATGATGAGATGGCCCTTCACTTGCTTAAATTTGCTAATTATAATCTTGATTAGAATGCAAATCTCTATTCAAGGCGTTGTGCTACAAGGCGCCACCCTCCATGGCATTGCATTTCTTAACATGGCGGCAATGGAACTTGGAGCACCACCTCTTCAAGGTGCAATTAGGCACGCCTCATAATTCATGAATCTTGGCAGTGGTGCCACTTGATCAAGGCTAGACCATGGCGCCATGCTTCATATTTCTTTGCAAAGTTCGAATACTTTACCCAGTCTATTCTTAGTCGAATAATTGAAATCAACAAGACCATTGGCCAAAACATAATAAATTCAGTCAGATGTCCTTAATTGAAAATATACTAAAAGTTGAATCAAGGTGCATGGCGCCACCTCCATGTGCTTAGGGAGACATGGCGCCATCAATATGTTAAAACTCGTCAATTTTGGCTCCACGTCCTTAAATGGACATGTTGTAAAAGTTGATCCAGAGACTGAATGGTTTGGAAACCTTCAAGCGAGCATGGAGCTACCCCTTATGGCGCTCTGAATATTTTGGGCTTTTGACGATTATTTGATAAGTAAAAACCGGGCCTTTAAGCAGATTTCATAGTGGTTTGGGCTTTGGTTCCAAGGAGCAAGACCTCTTCCTAACCGAAATTAGGAGTAGGATTTACAAGATTAAATCTTGTCCTTAATTGTGTTTGTTATAAATTCACCATATTCTTTAATTCTATCTTAATTTGTTCAAGACCATGAAAACCAAATCACAATTGTGCACAATTTAACTGAGATTTGATTAAAACCAAACCAGGATTCAATTGCACTAAAAGTCTAAAACCCACTTTCACAGCATACAATCTTTCTCCTCTTTAAAATCCTAATAACATTGTCAGCGATATGCAAACTCTCTCTTAAAAGACAAAATAAATGTCGATTGTCTCAAGAACAAAGTAATAAACATAAAACATGGGCTTCAATATGTCTTCTTAAGCTCATTAGTCCAGAATGTTTCATAGGGCTTGGATACCTGCATGAAGCTTTTCTTTATTAATTAAATTTATATATAATATATATATATATATATATATATATATCAATGTAAATATTAAAATCATTCCTCAAAACATCACCTGAAAAAAACAACCCTGCTCCTTAGCACTGACAATTAACTTGCTCCAATATACATCCTTCTTTAGAGTTTCAGCTGACCCTATCACCTACACAAACAACTAGTTACGATTAGAATATGTTTATGTAAACCCCACATTGCATCACAAACAACTAGTTAGAACATGTTTATGTAAACCGCATTAGTGTTAGGCTGTTAGCATATGATATTACCATTAAAGAAGATTTTGCTCGGGTAATTCCGACATTCATTCTTCTGGCATCGTTGACAAAACCTATGCCTCCACAGCTGTTTGCTCTAACACAGGAGAGTAGTACCATATCCATCTCTCGACCCTGAAAACAAAATGGCATTGTTAAATTATCAATAATTCACTTCGTGGAAAACCAAATATAAAAATACAATTTGCATGAAACCAGTTGTATACGAGAGGAGCAAGAAAGAATATTACCTAGAAACCGTCAATGGTGCCAACATCCATAACTCCTTCTGGCAGGTCCTTGATTCCCTTGGATCTCTCTCGAAAAAGCTCAACTTGAGCTTTATAAGGGCTTATAAATGCAAGTCGGGAGCTTGCCTCTAGCAAATCGTACCTGTTCATCAATTATATACATTATTCATTATGCACAAAACGGAAGGTCGTTTTGATTTGACTCACCAAAGGCAAAAACTATGTACGCCAAGTAGCAGCTGTTGCCACTGCCTAGCCAACTTCTAATCAATTTAAGCTTTACTAATAAACCTTTATTTTCTTTCAACAAGTGGATACCTGAGCAATGATGCACACAAAGTAAGGGCAAACTCAACCTCCACATCATTTGTGTATCCACTTGCTAGGGATGACTCTTTCCCTTCATGTACATCAAAAAAGCAGAAGGGTCCAAAAACTTCAAACTCATGCCAGCTGCGTCTGGTTGTTACCACAAGATCTGATTCATCCTTCAATGCTCCACCATAGAACTCCATTGACGGGAACCTGCTTATCTGTTTAAAATGCAGATTCAGTTATCCATAATCTACTCCACTGAGTATCATGATCATGCCATATAGGGCACTTTATATATTCATTGACATATTTAGACATCACCAGTATTTTACTTGAAAAATCATTACAGCTCAATAAATAATTACTAGTAGTTAACAGCATAACTGGCTTCAGTATACAAGTAAAGTCCATGAATACTTATACATCTTACCTTAGGGTGCATCCGATACTGAGTTGTAAGCATGTTTACATGATAACCAGCCTTCTTAAATCTCTCAAATAGACATATGGAATACCTTCATGATTAAGACAGGTTTGAGAGAGAGAATATAAGGTTAAAGATAGATAAAATCACCTCCAGCACGAGATCGAGTGTTTTACCCAGAGTTTCGAGCATCCTCTGAAATTACAGTAGCTGGTAATTGAGCTGGATCACCTATCTAAGGAAACGTATAACTAAGTCAATAAACTAATGTTTTTTAAGACATCATAGAATATAGATATTTGCAAAAACAAAATTGCTCTGAGATGAGATTCATTAGTCATTACTTTTCAATAATCAATTTTCCTTATTTTGGAAAAACATTGAATTAGCATTCCCGTGGGGACAAAGCTAGAAAAAGGAACTTCCTATTTCAAAATTCATCCATCATTCAGAAATGATGGCTTCTTTTGGAAACCATATAGGGTTTTACACTACTGTTCTGTTCTGTTTAAACCACCACAACACCAGTTCACCAACAACACCACCACCACCTTTTTCAACAGTACACTGCCAAAAAGATGTTTCTACCACCATCTTTAAAAACGTGTTAGATCTATTATCACCAGCACTAATGATCTTATAATCACCATTCCACATTTATTAATTTGTAACACAGCTCCACCATCGTCTTACCCATGTTTCTCATCAATTACTGATACACCATGTCCAACTTATATAAAGATCAAATTTCAAGTGAAGATTACCAAATACTTATGTCCAACTATTTCATAGTTACTGGAAACCAGAAATCCTCCATCTCAAGTAAATGTTAAAAGAAGAAATGATACCATGTTCACAGCAATATCAATATGTGAGAAATACATCAATCATTAAACAATTTGAAAACAAGAGAGTACACTGCAGAGAATAAGATGCCATGGGGTAAAAAAGCATAATAGATAATACCAGAAATACTCGTTTGCATCCATGGGCCAAGGGAACAAGAGTTGCAGGTTCCACCTATTCGAAAATGTATAATTAGATAAGAACGGCAGCACAACATGGGGATATAGAGGGGATTTGGATATCAAAATAGTGGGTAAGAAATTGCTAGTTGACTGCCTAGCAAAAGTTATTTGACAAAAGAGGACATAATCTTGATAGCTAAATAGTTGTTCTGCTCTTTCTGAAATATGGAGAACTAACATACAATAGAATACAGAATGAAGTAGGGAAGCTTATTAAATATCATACTGACGTGAACATGAACATTCATGGCCAACAAACATAAAAGACAATGTAGACCCTTACAGCTTGGGCAGCTTCATCTATTATAACTGTATCGAATGTAGAATGAGCAAGCACCGCTGAACCACTGAAGCTCAGAGTGGAGAAGACCTGCCAAATGTACAGAGATGAAGTGAATATAATCTTATGTCAGTTAATCTTTACACAAAAGACAAGGTATGTTTACATACAATATCAACGTCCTTTAGAACTGCAGCACGTATACTGTCAACATTCCCTTGCATGGAATCCTTTTTAGAGGTAACCTGCAAAGATCATAATTGAATTACAGTATCAGGATACCCTTTTAGAAGCACTTCTTCTGTTGGCAACCGTATACATTATTCGCTTTCTGGATTATGAAGACAGCAAGAATGGTTGATAGAATTTTTATGTTTGCATATAGACTAACAAAGTTAATTAGATATACACCGAAAGTTCTACTGTAATTAAGATCATCTTCATCCAACAATACTTAGGCAGAGAGATTATGCTCATTGTACCAGTAATAAATGAAGGTCTGAAGGTTAAACTAGATACATACAAGGTTATCTAGGGAGACATCTTTAATCGAATGGTGTGGATCAAGACCAATCCGAACAATTTTAGGATGCCAAATCCGAGCAGATTCATTATGGAGACCTGCAGAAAAAAGAGTACAATCCAGGGAGTGAGGTGATGAAACATTTGAACAAAAAAAATGGGAGATGAAACATGTGTTAAGGCTGTTCCCAACCATAGGAATGGCTGAATTCAGTTCCAAATTTTATAAATTAGAAATAACTGTATAAAATTTACCCTTCAATACTTAAACTTCCATATTTCTAATATTGTTGTAAACTTCCTCCTAAATTTTAAGAATCAATTATCAGTTAAAGAAACAAACATTCAATGTATTTTGACCTTTATCTGTGCTAAAATTAAACTGTACAAAGACAAGATTCCACGGTGAAGCATGTGTGAAAATCTATTTCATTTCACTTGAAATTTGAAAACATGCCCCCCCCCCCCTCAAAAAAAAATCAAAACCTATACTTAAACTAACCATCATGTTATTAATGCAAGCCTTCTTGAGAGTTTCCATTTGCTCTTTCCAGATGAACACAGAATATCCACATTGTTTGGACTATTACTATTTTATGGTAGTTTCTTAATAACTTAATATAGGACAAAAGATTGGATATACATATCAAACCAAGTTAGTGCAGAGGAACATAAATCAAGTAAAATGTTTCATCAAGAATAAAGCCATTTAAAGTAAATTATCCCATGCATCTAGTCCTTAGTTGCCATAATAACATTTAAAATTTGATGATTTATAGTTTAGTATAATGGAAGATACAAATGGAATCACTAAAGAATGTTGAAAAATGGTGTAACAGTACCATGTCAATGATTTAAATTACCAGATATTGTCTAAACTCTAAAGTACATGAATTTGAGTAAAACTCATACCAGCTTTTAGAACGCGAAAAACAATCTCATCAAGAGCGGAGTTTGATGGTGCACATACCAGCACCTTTTTGCAACATCTCCCTTTGGTAGGATAAATTATTTTTGGCTCCTGCACAGCAATTACAGTTAATTAGAAGAGGATAATTAATCAAATTGCCACAAGCCAACAACCCCCAACAACCCAATAGCAAGACTCAAGCCTACCGGCACATCATATGTGATTGGAAAGTAACCATCGCCACCATCAGTAGGCTTTATAAGATCTCTGGGGTTATTACCCATCAACCATGGACTAGCAGCATTCCAATGACTTTGTCTGCATAATACATTATCAGAGTTCAATAGATAAGCATGAAACAGGCACCCAATTGTATACTACCAATGCAGGAGAAAAACTAGTCATTAAATTAAACTGAGTTATCCTGACCTAGAAGGTTAGAACTGGAAAATATCTTAGATTACATGTTTGAGAAATGAAAAATATATACTATTCCTTTCCCTTGAGGAACAAATGAGGCTATGAGGAGTAGAGCTGGTACATAACCATTTTAAGATCCAATGTCCACTTGAGAACATAAAATAAGAACACAACTAAAAACACATCCAGTAGAATGAAATAATTAAAGACATCCCTGATCAACTGTAAACTGGATTAGACATAAGAAGATTGATAGTACTCAGTTAGCAATCGCTACATACTTTTCTTCCATGGATAGTTCTGGCCGACGCTGAACATTCATACTAGTCATTTGGACTCTGCAATCACCAGATAAATGAAACTATGAGGGGCAGTGCCGGCACATAACCATTTTAAGATCCAATGCCCTTTTGAGAACATAAAATCTTTCTACATGCGAAATGCAGCTTAAAACATTCTGAGTAGAATAAATTAATTTAAGACATCCCTGATCAGCTGTAAACTGGATTAGACATAAGAAGATGGATAATCCTCAGTTGGCAATGGCTACGTACTTCGCTTTCGTGGATGGTTCTGGCTGACGCTGAACTTTGTCATAAGTAATTATCCCAATCCTGCAATCACCAGATAAGCATGAGTATCAGACATATAATTTCAGCGTTATTACTAAGAATATCATATTGCCCTGCTACAAGGAAAACAAAGAAAACTAGCAGAATCTATACTTAGGTGTTCCTGATGTTGCATTCAACATTGCGCTTAAAAGTCCAAGGATGGTCTGTGTTTTTCCAGTTCCAGGTGGCCCCTATGAAAAAGTGGTCAGCATACAAAAATAAATGAACACATTACATAATATAGGCAGTTACAAAAAGGAGTAACAATTCTTTTCAATATTATTCCTCCCCGAACTGCACTGGAGAAATGAAATTAATAGTTGACTTCAACCTTGTACACCTAACTACATTGCAGGTATTGAATTAAGAAGTTACATGCAGTGAATATGGTGCATCTAAATTTTCATTTTTCTATACCTCAAATCAGTGGGAAGCACTTACAAGTAAAGCCTAGACATGCTTATTTTCTCTCCTTTGCCTTTTTTTTTTTTTGTCTATTTCATCAATGCAATTGTGCAAATTTTGTAGGGCATGTAAAGATCACCTATTCTCAGATGCATCCCATATCACTTCTTCAACTTAATTAGTGCTTCCAATTTCCAAAAACACTTTAAAAGAAGTGATTATTGTACCAGATTTAAAAAGAATTAGAAACCATGCATGGTATTTGAATGGCATATGGGGAGTTCTAGAGAAAGAAAGCAGAAAGCATATATATATATAAAGACAATACGAGGCACTATTTTAAACCTGTATCAGGACAAAGGTTTGACCAGAGAGACCAGCCTGCAATAGAGAGGATGAAATGATTAACAAAATAGAATCCAAACTAAAAGTTGCTTATGCTAAATTGTGCAGCCGCTGACTAATAATCCTAAAACAAAGGAAGGGATAGTAAATGTATACATAACTAGCATTTATAATTTAATCAGACACTCACATCTAGAGCTTTCATTTGAGAATCATTGAGATCTTCTTTGAGATGATTACGAAGCGCAACAGGAATTTTCCAACCTTGGCCTTTAAAAGAGGAAGATCTTCCCGGATCCAGTATTAAACGGGTGAAAGAGAGATGCCCAAGTGAATGCAAAGCTAAGTATTCACGCCTAAATGTTGATAAACTACAAATCTGCACATTAACTAGATATGATGTAATAGATGCACAGATATTCCACAGTCAACAGGAAAGACAGACATACGTATGATTACCTTTACAGTGGAGAACATCTTCCATATTAGAGATCTTTTATCACTAGTGATAAATTCTTTCACTGCCTCCAATCTCTTAGAATTTTCTTCAACATAAGGATATACTGTTGTAAACTCTCCAGCTAAGTACATTCGAAGCTTGAAAAAAGTAGTTTCTGTATCTATTCCCTCCACCGCTGCAAATGCATATATACTTGAGGGTTTCATAGTATCCTGTTCAAATTGCAAGAAGCAACAGACTAGTCAAGAATCCAACGAATTTCTTATACTTCAATCTTTTTCCCTTTTTTTTGCTACATAAATCTTTTTCCCTTTTTACAACAAACAAAAAGTCCCCTTTTAAGTTATCAAAAAAACCCCAAAAGATCATGAATAAGAAAACAAATTTATCCAAGCTTCGTCTACCGTTAATATACAAAATCAGTTGAACCGATATCAAAAAAGTTACCCGGAAGAATAAAAAGCTTGTTTTACTAATTTTTTTTCAAAGAAGAAGAAGAAAAAAAAAGTAGTAAATAAAAAAACTACCGCCTCAGCTTTCTCTGTAAGCAGCAGGAGATCATGCTGTGACCATGGCGGTGCATCTCCGGTGAAACCAACCGTAGCACGATGAAATCCTTCTTCTTCCCCGCATGAAAACACCATCAATGTGTGGCCCTCCTCTTTCACTGTCAGTTAAGTAAGAGAGTCTGTTTATTCAAAATTTTCTTAAGAACCAAACAAACAAGAGACTAACCCTTACCTTCTTTGAGCTTATCCTCATGAATCTGAGCTTTTATCTCCTCAAATAGAAGCTGCTCATAAGTAGAGGAGTATTCCTCAAGATCTTTGTAGGTCTGTTTCACTGGTTTTAGATTTAGATTGGAACCCTACGTTTCGAAAAAAGAACATAACATAAGAAAAAACGAAAAAACAACCAAAATAATATAAAAATAAAGTACAGAAAAAGGTGGAGGAAAATGCCTACCTTGGCCAACAGATGATAATCCCAAGTTAGGATTATCTTCTCAAATCGGTGACGGTCCTCCATGATGGATGTAAGCTGAAAGCAGTGAAAAGACAGACAGTGGAGAAGAAAGAAGATAGAAAGAGAGAGAAATTTTGAAAGAAAGAAGATGGAAAGATAGCGTAGCCACCAAGGCAAATGTACTTCTCCCTCTGCCTTTGAACGGACAGAGAAATAATGATGACAGTGCCTGGAGTCTGAATCCTAGACCGGACCGAGTCGGTTTTTGGTTAACTTTTTCTACTTTTCTTTCGTTAGTTTACACAAATACCCCCAAAAAAATGTTGAGACACTTTTATATTTATTCATGAATGCCTTGCAACATTGTGTTTTGTAGTTAATTAATGATCTGTCCTCCTTTTTTAATTTTGTTGCAAAGAAAAGGTTAATCTGTCATTTTTTTACTTTTTGGTGAAAATCTGTCCTTACTTACTACTAGAGAAGAAAAGTTTATTTAGTACAATAAACTCGGTATATGAATATGAGTACGTTGTAGATCTAAATAAATACCTAACTCTTTGAGAATAAATAAAATAAATAAATACCCAACTCAATTGATTTTGTTGTTTGGACATGAAACTTAATTTGTATCAACAAACATTTTTGTATTTGAATTATTTTTTAATTTTGATTATTTTTCTAATAATGTATTTTAATGAGACGTAAACAATTGGAATTAGTTAATAATTGGGGTCATTTTTTGATTAATAATAGTCAAGTAGGATAATTTCTTAATTTTGTTTTAATTCTTGATATTTTTGTTAATCTTGATTATAATTGAATGATTTGGGTCATTTGATTATAAAAAGATTATAATCTTCACTTAACTAACGATAATTTGCTTTTCTTTTCCACCACTATTTTCTTCTTTTTATTTTAATGTTTTTCCTTTTGTATTCTAATCCAATGCCAATTTTGAGTTTAGATTGACGTATGGATTTAAAATTGCTTAATTTTTTGTTTTTTTAATAATCTCTTATATATTTGTTAATTTTGTGATGTTTAACTTATTTAATTCAATCATAAATTTAGGTTTAAACCCTTTTTTCCTATTTAAATTGTAATATATTTTTCATAGCCATTTTTGAGGTATGTATGTGTTTAATTACAAGACATGATTAGGCCCATTAGGGTTATAATAATATGTCCTTATTGATTTTTTTTTGTTAAAACCGAAACAAAAAAAAAATAAATTAAGTCATACTGAAGCCCCTAGGGAAGGCTACCCCTCTAGCATCCGCATCCAAAGCTCCAAGAATAGCTTCTGGTGGAGATCTAAACACTTCATATTCATCTTCCAAATCACATCCCAGCTTAGACAGAATATCAGCACAAAAATTGCTCTCTCGAAGTGTATGCTGGCAAGTACATGACCATTCTCGAGCCAGAAGTGCACGAACATCAGATATCAAAGCTCCTAGTGGGTGTAGGGAAACATCACCAGAGTGTATAAGATCTAACATTGTCATCGCATCCATCTCAAAAATTACCCTCCGGTAACCTTCATCCCAAGCCAAAAGCAAGCCCAAACGTAGCGCATGGAGCTCTGCAGCAAGATTCGATATCACTCCTAGATGCGCCGCATATCCCACAAGCCATTTCCCAGTCGAATCTCGGATCACTCCTCCAGCACCAGCTAATCCTGGATTACCACGTGACGCCCCATCAGTGTTTAACTTTACTTCTTGTTCCGACGGAGGAGACCAGTGGATCAACTTGTCACCCCTACTCCCCGAAACTGGCTGAACCCATGCCTCTAAGATTTCTTTAGATGTGGTATATATATTCCGCAACATATCATAATCACAACCCCATATCTCACCTTCATTAAAAATAGCATTACATCTTTTGGACCAAATACGCCATGTAGCAGTGGCAAAAATGACAACCTTTTTCCGCTCCTGCTTTCTCATATCCAAGTTACTTAATAACCAATCAGTTTACCCCAAACTAAAGAACTCATCCCATAATCTGCTTGGAATCAGAGACTTCCATATTACCATTGCTGCCTCACAATCACGCAGCACATGCAAAACATCTTGGGGTTGAGAATTACAAACATGACACATCGCATCAATACCAATTCCCTAAGAGGCTCGCATAACATTTGTCACCAATCTACCATGCCAAGCAAGCCATAGAAAGAAAAACCAACGTGCCGGCAACGGTAATTTCCACAACCATTCAAAATCATTGGTAGGGAAAATACTAAGTTCCTGCAACAAATTAGCATAAGCTGATCCTGTAGAAAATTTCCCATTAGCACATATATACGTACTTAATCATAAGGCATGATTGTGTGTACCATTGGAATTACTTATTGATTTGGATCATTTGATTTTTGTTAATCTATTCTCGAATAATTAGGGTGATCTTTGGTTTAATTTTTATTCCATTTAATTTTATTCCACTGTACACTAAATAAATAATGTTTTTGGTCTAAGACTCTTTTTGCTATTTGGGTCTTTTACTCTCAGTCTGATAGTCTCTCACTATTTTTGAAGAAGAATTCTTTTTTTGCTATTTGGGTCTTTTACAGTTTTACTCTTTGTTTCCTTGCTAATGGTTTACTAGTTATTATTTAATTATATTATATAATTATTATTATATTATATATATATATAAGCTGAGTTGGTGTAAGAAAAAAAAATTAAATTATACTTGAGTTGGCTTGGCTTGAGCCAAGCCATGCTCTCCACCAACTCATTTTTAGTTTGGTTTCAATCCCAATATCCCATAAAAAGTTTGACCCGTAAATAATGGAAATTTTTTGTGATTGTTCATTGACAGACATTTGACTTTTTTTAGCTTGGCATGAGCTTGACTACTTAATTCAACTTGGCAGGCGGCTCAATTTAGGAAGCTTGGCTTCATTTAACAATTTTACCCTTTTTCCCATAAAAGGGTTTTACTCATAAACTAATTCTTTTGTCATTTAAAAATGTTTAAGGACATTTTAGTTATTTACAATGATTCTAGAGTCTTCCTAACTTGGTTAAAATGTAATTTTGATTTTAGACAGGGTTGATTTCGTGGGTAAACTCTGTTGAGTTCTAAATGGGCCCTTCAATCCACTGTTAATTGGGTTAGACCAAATGTCAATTGGTTTACATGCAAAATGCTTCCATTTTTTCTTTTTTCCACTTCTTTTTTTTTTGGCCTGAATTTTTTCCACTTCCAGGAAACGTCTTTCTAAGCATTTTCTCTCCATTGTTCTTTCTTTCTCATCTCTCATCTTCCTCCCTCCTCATCTCATTCTTCTCCATCTTTCCTAGGAACTCTCTCTCTTTTTTTCTTTTCCTTTTTTTTAAACCATCCTTTATCTTCATCTTCAGTAATAGCCGTATATGTTTAATTTTTTGATATCAATTAATTTGTCTCTGTGATATTCTTGATAGCTTAAGGACAAGGAATTTCAGCAGCTTCTTTTGAAATACTATGACTAAAAAACATTAAGATATATTCAATAATGAGTTCTGATAAAATAACACATGATCACATTATTTACAAAAAAGAATGGCTTCTGCCATTGGATTGTTCTTCTATTCTCCTGTAATTTTGATTATGTAATGTGGATCTGTAAATGGTGTTCCAACTCTAGGTGATCCTTTTCTCATTACATGGAAGCATAGAAATCTTGG
Source organism: Corchorus capsularis (assembly GCA_001974805.1). NCBI lineage: Eukaryota > Viridiplantae > Streptophyta > Magnoliopsida > Malvales > Malvaceae > Corchorus > Corchorus capsularis. Next base: position 115,527 of record AWWV01010520.1, on the reverse strand, counting down.
TATGCTGAAGTTTCTGGAAAAGCGAAATGTCATCATCTGAGTCCCTGATCCTCCTCTCTATATCTCTAACTCAAGATAACAAGTTCGACTTACTTTTATGTACTCATATCATATGTTCCCCAATAATACCTTTTTCTTGAATTTGAGGTGGTAGTATTACAAATGCATTTTTACTTATCCTTTAAAATGCTAAATTATTTATGTAAAACTTTCATAGTAGTAGACAAAATGTATTTTGCTCAATTAATTGTTTGTGTACGTTAAGATATCTATACATTTCGCTTTTGTACGAAATTTGCATTTTGTGGACTTTGAAGCATAAAATGAATTACATAACTCAATTTCTTTAATTTAATTTAAGCAAAGCTAAACTTGTCATTTAAAATGTTAATTAGTCCGATAGTCCATTTTAGTTTATATATATGATTATCAAATTTTGAGTACACAACCTAGAAAGACTCTACTTGATATGAAGCTGTTCCAAAATCCACTTTCAGTCGATTGACCATTTTAGTATATAGTGGAATCATTCAAAAATTAGGAACCGCGAAAAGATGTGCTAATTAATATCTAAACCACCAAAAAGATATAATTAGATGAATGAATTCGTTTTTGTCATTTCCTGCCTTACAAGCAGCTTAACAGCAGCTACTACTCTACTTATTATGAGATAATAATTACGATTTCCTCCTCCCATGTATCTACTTTGCGCACTTTAAAGAAGTTAGAAATTTGTTTTTGGTACATTAATTTAGGAGAGGTTGTATCATGTGTGTATATGTAATACTGAATTTGTTTATTATTTCTTGGAAAAGGGAAATTTTTGTAAACCAAAAAAAGGAAAGGGGAAATTTTAATGTGTAAATTTGGGTTAATTATCGAACTAAACGTACTAAAAAATTCTTACATGCACAAAAGAATCACTAGCAATAGAAATTCTTACATGCATCCATCAAATAATGATGTGTCATTTTTCAGTTTTTAACGTTATTCATTGTTTCTCTAGTTAAATTAAATTTTATATTTTCATTCTAAAACCCTATGAAAATGTATTAAAATTTAGGTATAACCCTTGTATATAATTGTTTATTGTTAATTTGGGGTTAAACCTAATGATTAATTGAAATTTGTATTTTATTTTCTTCTATTAATGTTATTTGTTAAAACTTGAAATCAAGGAGTACTCTTTTCGTCCCATATTATCATTCCCTTTTTTAGACTTTTTTTGTTCCAAATTATCTATCCCATTTAGGGGTTCGACTCCCCTCCAATACCTTTAGCATCCAATGATTTCCAATACACAACTGGATGCGTCACACCTATAAAAAATAATTTCAATGGTCTAGATTAAAAGATGAAAAATAACCCTAAAACAACTGTTAAACTTCATTGCTTGCCTCCGTCATCTCCCTCTTCCTTCCTTTCCTTTCCCAGTTCATCGACGATAATTCAAACAAAAAACGGAAAAGAAAACAAGGCCCATGAGCAACCAAAAAAATAACATTCAAGAAATTCAAAGGTGCGATCTTGATGCTCTTCGGGAACTGATGAGCTCGTTAAGTTTATAGTCAAATCATTCATTTTGTTGGTTTACTATCAGAAACTTTTGTATCAGATTTGGACCATCCATTTATATGCGAATTATTTTCTTATGTTCAAACTTCAAACCATAATAAAGACTAGAGTTGTTGATTAGGGAGTTGGTGGATCAGAAACATTTCCCATATCAGATTTTCCTGTTGCAGGTTTTGCTTGGCTCTTTTTTGTCCACTATGCGCCAATGCTTAAATCTAAGGGGAAAAAAGAGAAATAGAAGAAAAGGAGAAGAAAATGCTAGATTTATATCTCAATTTCTCTTTCTGTTGGCAACTTGGCATTGTTTTGTGCAAAGCTTTTTTATTTTTTTAAAATTGTTATCGTGGAGGGTGAAGCGGAGGAAGAGAGACAGAAAGAGAGGAGGGTGAGAAAAGGAGATAACGTCAAATAATGGTGTAAATCAAAGTTATGTGAGTCTTTTAATCCAAACTATTGAAAGTATTTTTAACACGTGTCAATTATCCAGGTGTGTATTGGAAATTATTGGATACTAAGTGTATTGGAGGGGAGCCGAACCCCCCATTTAGATAATCAAAAACATTTTGACTAATTTTTACCCCAATTGAATATGGAAAGAGAGATATATGTCAAGTTGAGGTGGTATTGTAAAGTATGGTAAAAGTCTTATAGAATTTTGTGGGCTTAATACCCAAATTAGCCCCTAACTATCCATTTTGGGACAAATTGGCCCCTTAACTTTTAAAAACGAGACAAATTAACCATTTTCTGACGGAGCGTTTAACGTCCGGAAGGTGAGGGTGCGTTTGACTTCCGATTAAGGCGATTCTAGCGGTGTTTGAAAGATCTCGACGCGAAAAATATGATGGTCAAGGAGGTGAGAAAAAAAAACAATAAAAAACTTTCAGCTCTCGGGTCAAACTTAAAACTTTGACTGGAAAGTGCGGTCTTATTCGGAGTCGAAACGGGCTGAATTTCCGATATGTCACTCTCTGAGGGATGCTAGATCTACTGATTGTGGAGGTGAGAAAAAATAACAAAGAAAAGGAGGCGAATAAGACTGGCATCTTAGAGAGTGACATATCATAAATCTAGGTTGTTTTGATGGCAGTAGACCGGCATTGCTTATTTTCTTTATTATCGTTTCTCACCTTCACAACGACTAGATCTGGCATCCCTTAGAGAGTGACATATTAGAAATTCAGCCCGTTCCGACTCCAAATAAGACCGCACTTTCCAGTCAAAGTTTTAAATTTGACCCGAGATCTAAAATTTTTCGATTGCTTGGTTTTCTCACCTCCCTAACCATCATATTTTTCTCGTCGAGATCTTTCAAACACCGTTAGAATCGCCTTAATCGGAAGTCAAACACACCATCACCTTCCGGACGTTAAACGTTCCGTCAAAAAATGGCTAACTTGTCTCATTTTTAAAAGTTAAGGGGCCAATTTGTCCCAAAATGGATAGTTAAGGGACTAATTTGGATATTAAGCCGAATTTTGTGTTACAACCAACTTTCTTAATATTTGTGATATGGTCAAAATGGACAGATAATATGGGACGAAAACAGTAAAATATAATATTAGAGACACGTGACATAATTTAGTGAATTTTCAACCGAATTAAGTATGCATCAAAATTCAAGTTAATGTTTATTTAAAAAAACTCAATGTTAATGGGTAATTTAAAAATTTTATGTGGAAATAGAGCAAACATAGATTGATATTTACATCCTTGAAAAAAAAAAGATTGATATTTACATGGGAACTTTTTTACTGCCACTATGAGATGAAAAAAAAGGCTACAATCTGCTGGATCTAGAAGAATTTGAAACGTCAAAAAGAACACAAGGGTAATATTGGCAATTGCCTAGCGCACTCCGCTAGCTATAAGAGTCCCCCGTTTTTCATTTTATTTCTTCTCTCTGAGTGCATAATCCACCATGGATAGCTTCAACGAACTCATGAAGACTAAGAATGCGGATTCTAGAAAAGAAATTCTGAATGCTATGAATGTGGTTTTAAGATCTGGAGAAGAAATTCTGAATGCTATGAATGTGGTTTTTAGATCTGGAGTAGCAGGGGGCGAGGTTGTTTGGGACGGGGAGAAGTACGTTCGCTCGACGATTGACTCTTCTCCGATGATGAGCTCTCCGGCAGATCAGGTTTCCTATGCTATTTATTTGAATTTTCAATGGCGGTTTGTAATGTATATGGTTTTCGGCCTAACTTTGAAAGTTTTTTATCTTGTTTTTTCAGGTGGCCGGAGGTGACACTCCAAAAGGCGCCAGAGCCGATGAAATCGAGAGTATCGCTAAGAACATCAAAGAAGATGAAGCAGCATTGGTATATATATAATTATATATTTGAATGGAGTATATTGGAGTATTTGTTATTTCGATTATTATTAAAGTTATTTTTTCTTTCTAGAAATTGGCTATGGGTGTTGGTTTGGAGATTTTGAAAGGAAAAGTGGAGCAAAACAGGAAGGCGATCGAAGATAAACTTGATAAGATGGTATCGGTCTTCAAAATTATGATAGGGGAAGATGCTGTTCATGAGAAGAACCCCATTGAAGAATCGGTTCTTCTCTCTAAATACAAGGAAAAAACAGGGGATAGACTTGATTTGGATCATCTTTTCGGGGAAGAACCCGACGGTGCTAATCCGTTTGTGGTGCGTATGCACCGTCCTCAAGGTGGTGGATCGGCTTCTTCATTCCCATTTATGATACGGTTGCAGCGTCTTGAACAGGGGTCCGATTCCAAATTTCTTCTCCAATTTAATGACAGGTATATGCTTTTTATGTTTATTAAGTTTTAACTGTGCCTGTTCTGTTTTCATTTGTTTTCACTCTGCGTAGTAAGTGGTAACATGTTCTCATCGTTTTTTTCTCTGTTTGGCAGTGACCGTCTCGCGTATGTGAAGTCGGTAGCAGAGTTATGTTTGAACAAGCAATCAAACAAGGAGTTCAAAAGATCACTGGTAATTGTATTAATCTTTTACTCTGTTACTGTTAATTAGTATTTAGTAAAATCTTTTGATTTAAGATTGATTGTAATTTGTATGTTTCTTTGCAGGATGAGAAGAAAAGGAAATTGAAGGAGTTGATGGGTGGGGATTAAAGATGTATATGACCTCTCTGTTTCCAATTCTCGCTTCCTTATGTTCTTTTTCCCGCTTTTTTTCTTTTATCGAAAAATTCATAATTGTAATATCCTTCATGAAACTTCTGTGATTTTACCTTGATGAAACTTCTGAATTCCTGTTTTTATGCAATTTTTTTTTTTTTATCATTTTCTCCTGCCCATTTATTTGTATATCCAATTATCCATAATCCAATCACTTTGTTAATTACCCGCTAAAAAGTTTGGTACATTTGGAAATTTGAAAAATCCCTGCCCGGTGTTTGATATTTTACTATGGATGAAAACCCAATAACCCACATAAAAATCAGCCCAAAGAAGGCCCAAAAAAGATGACTACAGATGTGAGGAAATTACGCATGTAGTTTATTTATCCTTCCATAAATTGGATAAGTTTATTTATTCAGGGATTTTAGGGATTCGTGTAGTTTAACCTATATATTTATATATTCTAGTACGAGTTGTTTGTTCCTCTTATGTTCAGTCGGCGGTGAAGGAATTTAAGATTCAGGCCAGCGTTTCACGCTACTCAAACGCTCTTTTTTTTCTTTTTTTTTTCCGGAAAAGGTATGGTCATCAAACTTTGATTAATTTCAAAGTTGTTCTGCTTTCAAGCTAGTTTAAGTATTCTGATGATTTTGTTGATTATGTTATTGTAGAACCATAAATTAACCACAAAGTAGACATTAATCTATCTTCATCACTATGGATCCGAATTTGGAAGAGTTCAATACTTTGATGATGAACAAGAATCCAGAAAAGGCAGAGTCAATTTTACACGCTATTAATGTTTTTTTGAGACCTAACTCAGCGATTGAAATTGTAAGGGATCATATGAATGGCGGAAGATATGTTTTGAGGAAGATGAGAGTGGAGGGTAAGCATGTCCCTGACGAAGTCATCTCGGAAATTCTCAGCTGGATTCCGGCCAAAACCCTTCATGGCATCATGAGGTATGTTTGCAAAACATGGGCAAAAGAAATCTGCAACTCCAGTTTTGTTGAGAATCACTTAAAACGGTCAAAACCCGGTCTCTTACTTCAGAATGAAACCTCCAAGTCCACTCGCTTTCTGGAGATTAGAGAGAACGGGGACTTTGAATTTACAAACATGAACCCTAGGCCTAGTAATGATAATTATAATAATCTTGGCACGATTATAAGTAGTTGTGATGGGGTAATCATGTATTTTGGGCCATTTTGGACTACTATTTGTGTCACAAATCCCATTGTTATGGATGTTACTCACGTTCCTAGACATTTCCATCACCGTGCGAGAGCTGAGCCTAGTTATGCTATAGCTCGTGTTTCTCACAGTGGGGAATTCAAGATAGTTTGTGGTCAAATAATTGAAAAAACGAATGAGACTCATTGGTATATACTGACAGTTGGAATTTTTGATTCATGGAGAGATATTGGTTGTGTGATTTCATGCTCAGGTGCACTCGAAGTGATGAAGCCAATTTGTGTGGGTGACCTTATTTACTGGTCTGGAAACGCATATCCCTCTATTCATAAAGATGTTATTGTCACTGATGTTGCTAAGGAAATCGCTTTTGGGATACAGTTGCCAATGAAGTTTATGCAGTCCAACTTTGTTAAGATTGGGAATCTTTTCGCATCTCTGACGTTTCAAGATGGGTATTGTTATGATATACATGTTTTGAAGGATGTCCATTCAGATTCAGTCAAATGGGAATTTTATCAAACAGTTGTATTGTGTTCACCCAATGATTATAATGAGGAATGGCAGAGGGCAAACTTCATTGCTTGTATTGGCCAAGAATTGATCTTCGACTTCCTGCCGCTCTATCTCAAACCTAGACCTAGGAAATATTATGCCTACAATTTGAAGACACGACAGGTGAGATGCATCACGGCTAATGAAACGGCCCATCTTCACACCAATAGTCTTGTTTCATGGCGTAGGCCTTAGAGTTAAGAGTAGTTAGATGAAAGTTATAAGCCTTTAAGGTAATATATATATGTCTTGATCATGATATGCTATTATGACGTTTTAAACCTTTACACAAATTTTACATTTATAAATAAATTTCGCCGCATTCCATTGGAATTTGGAATTCTTTAATATGAAATGAATTTTTTTACATTTTATATACAAATTCTTTGTAGAGTTGGATGGAGGCAAGCAAGAAATCTTCTTCACATTGTACTTCTCTTGTTCTTGAAAACCAAAAATGGGAGTACAAAGACAATCTTTTACTTTGACTTGATAGATATGTTGGTCCCTAAACTTGTTAAAATAATAAAAAAAAATGACTAAAGAGACAAATTATCCATTTTGGACAGGAATAGATAAAATTGCCTATTAAAACCTTTTACTTTTTCAGTTTGCTCACAAGAGAAAAGTTCTTTTTTTCTAAAGGCAAATAGTAATAAATATGGAGGATGGCGGGAAATGGTTTGGAAGAATGACCAGATTGTTTAAAACGTCATATAATGTCATTGGACTCCAACTCCTTTAATCCGTGGCCAAGCCTTTTTTTTGACTTAGCTGATTGATAAAATCATAAAATGAGGCTGCACCCAAGTCCCAACTCCTCCAATCTAGGCTGATTGAAATTTTTGCCCCCCAAATATGGCCGGCCCTTTACAATATTACATATATTTAATTTAATAATTCACTTCGTATATTTTTTTTTTACCAATACATATTTCATATTTGGTACACAGTTATTCATTATTCATTTCTTTGAAAAAATCATTATTCATTATATGAATCGAACATATAATTTAATTTCGGTTTACTAATAAAGTAGGAAATCATATTTGTTTCTAAAATGTGGACTCAAAAAGGTTTTTTAAATTGTACTCACTAAAAAGGTTTTTTAAATCTTACATACTTTTCTTCTTTTTTTTTTGGTGAAACTTTTTCTTTCTTTCTTTTTTTAACTCTATATTACGTGGTACTTTTAAGCACTTGGTTAGATCAATTAAGAATTTTCCAAGAAAGTAAGAAACAGAAAATGAAATTATTAGTAGTATCTTTTGAGCCCAATTCGGAAGCTACTATTCGATACGTCATAGTCATTTACTATATGCTAAGCAAAGGAGATTTATTTCCTTAAAAAATGGTACATGCATGCATTCTCACATTAAAACAAAGAATTATAAAAATCGTCTTCCTAACCAAAATATATTATAAATTTTGTTTGTAACTTCGAAGATTAGTGATTAATAGGTGAACCAATAAAGACTTGATGGATTTTTAATATTTGTAATACTTTGTCATCATTCCTACAAGGCTACAATCAAAATTTTTGGCTGCAACTGCAGAGTATAGTCAAGACCGTGTCTTAAATTCGCTTTGCATAGGCATGAATCCATATGAAGTTATTAACCTACAAGAAATAATATTTTACGGAATATTCTTTCTTAGATGCATCAAATTCGAATCAACAAGTTATTAAATATAATAGGATGACATTTGTTAACATGACATAAACTTATATAAAATAATGTTAAGAGAAGACATATTCAAATGCTTGTGTGTATGTAATTGTATTTTTCTTTTCTTCCCTATTTTTTAATGTGCACCAAAATTTGTGGACAATTGTTGAGAAGAACATTTTGCCTTGTCCTATGAGGCATCCGATTATTAGTTTTCTTTATTAAATCTAAACTTATAACATTCTAATGCCCAAAAAAAAAAAATCTTATAACATTCCATTTGTGGTGACATTGATAATGAACTTTCGCATGCTTTATTAAAAACAATTTAAGTGTATCAATTATCATCTGTTAATCTAATTACAAACTTAAATAATAAAGTATTAAAAATGCCACTAGTTCGAAATTGGAGTAGTGTAAATGGCTGCGATGACTATTGCAATTTATATATCGTTGGATCTCTTCAAATTTCCATGCTAATGTACGACAGTTTACAGTTAAAATGGTGATAACGGACAAAGGCAACGCTGGACAAGTAAACAACCGGTCAAGAAAATCAACGCGGTTGCCGGTTCTTTATTTTTTTCGTCATATATTTAATTATTTATTTTATTTAAGATTTTTTTTTTTTTTTTTTCAGACGTTCTTTCTTCTTCTTCTTCTCAATAACCAATATAGGCATTAAGCCTTTGACAGCTTAAGTGGAAAACAGCTAACATTAACCGTAATCTACCAAGAATATACCTCAACTGACAACAGTTTATAGGTGGCCCCACTACTATTCCTTACACTTTGACGGAAATCCAATCCGTCACCGTCTTGTAGGTCCAAATTTTATTTCCATAAAAATTAAACTTGATGATGATTGCCCGCAAAGTAATTTCATTGGTGGTCTAGTATTTTTCAAAATTTTCCCCATGTTCAAATTATGAATTATCCTATTTTTTTGCAAGAAGAATACCTTGTGATAACAGTATACAGGCGGAGTTATGGGGTATTAGAGATGGTTTATTTTTCTGACTAGCTCTCTCAATATCTCTAAACTGCTGGTCCGTGTTAATTTTGAAAGTGTTCTCCACTTGATTGATTCTGCTTCATCTCACCATACCTTTGGCAATATTATCAATGATTACAGGTCACTGACTGGAAGCTTCTCCAGTATCAAGTTGAAACATAGTTACAGGGTGGCGAACAAATTAACAGATTGCCTTGCAAATCATGTTAGAGAAATGGAAGACTTTTATGTAAATTTTATTTTGATTCTTGTTTTCGCTTTTGACATCTTTATAGATGACTGTATAGGTCTCTCCATGCCCAGGACTGTTAAACCTTAATTTTAATTAAAGTTCTATTTCAACCAAAAAAAGAATTATCCTATTTTTTTGTGAATTTACCTAAATAAATAAATCCATTAAATTAATTCAAGTTAAAAAGTCAACATTTAAGCTTCATCTAACGGACGCTTAAACATTTAAGCAATGCCAATTAAGCAAATACGACTGTAAGCAAGAATTCTAAACTTATAATTAAACCATTAATCACACTTTTCAAACAGAAGGAGTGGAGCCCAAGGAGTAGTAATTTGATGGAAGTTTCTTCTTAAAGGAAAAATTAAAAAAGCTCATCACATCAGAATCAGAGAAACTTTTTTAGCTTCGCTTCAATCTCAACCATGGAGCCCGCAATCGCCATAGAGTTTATCTAATCTAGTAGTAATTCTTCATTTGTTTTGCAGTCGCTGTCCTGTTTTTATCATATTGTCGTTAGTAGTACAAACAACAACTCCCTTTTATGCCTGGTTAACTTCAAATACTATATATAATATATACACAAACAAAAATAGTGAATCGCATTCGAGGATGTGGGTAGAAATTGTTGTTGGATAAGACTTTTGGTGAGTTTAGAATTCTGTTGAGTTTAGTTGAGAAATTTTTTGTGATTATATTTAATTAAACGGAGCATGGCTGTGGTGAGTCCGGTGCCTGCTGCGACTGCAATTACGCCAGTGGTGAATTCGGTGCGGTTTCACGACCTTAGAGCTCCGGGAATCATGTCGGGTCGGAGGGAAATCGTGGAGGAACCGGTGGCGCGTATAATTGAGGAGAAAATCTACGTGGCAGTTGGCAAAGAGGTGGAAAAATACAAATCCGTTCTATTCTGGGCTTTACAGAATTCAGGAGGAAAGGGAATTTGCATAATTCATGTTCACCAGCCTGCTAAGATGATTCCAGTTAGTGAAAGTAAGTTTTATTGCAATTGACTTTTCTTACTAAAATAGTATTTTGATTCATATTAAGAAGAACATATTCAGAAGAACAATTTTGGTCATAAACTCAAAATTAAGGATGAATTTGCCTGAATTCGATTAAAATTTTCCAGCACTTTGCTTATGTGATTGTTTGGTTAAACTAGATGGATGATTGAATGAATATTTTGTAAAGATATGGTCATATTTGTTCTGTGCCCTCTTTTCTCTTGCTTGATTTTGTGCTTTTTTCCAGTGGGTACAAAATTTCCAGCTAACAAACTCAAAGAAAAGGAGGTCAAGGCGTACTGGGAATTTGAAAGACAAGAAATGCGGAAGACCCTGAATAAGTACCTTATGCTCTGTTTCCAGCGCGGGGTATTGTTTTCTTCATGCCTTTTAGTTTATAGGGTTGTCGTTGAATTTCAGGAGATTTTGTATTTATGAGATAATAATGAAGTAAGAAACAGTTTCTATAGATTATCTCAGATATTTGTGGTGATTGTGTATCAAGATCAGGAATAATTTAGCTTTAGATTATTTATACTAGAAAAGCTACCTCTTTCAGTGCTGGTTTTTGCATCCCAAATTCTGTATTGAATACCGAATCTTCTAATCTGCAAAAGTTTCTGAAGTGTTTTACATTCTATGTTGGACTGCAGGTGCAAGCAGAGAAGCTATACATTGAAATGGACTCTATAGAGAAAGGAATTTTGGAAATGATATCTGAGAATGGGATCCGGATTCTCGTGATGGGAGGAGCAGCTGACAAACATTCTTCGAAGTATAAATCCCACAAGTAATGATCCATTCCACCTTAGGCTTGACTTCATCTACTGTGGATGTCAAGGAACTGGCATGTCTTGCCACTTAAAGAAGTGCATATATGATGTTGCTTACCTTATTCCTTTTACATTGCAGGAAACTAGTGGACCTCAAGTCCAAAAAAGCCATCTTTGTGCGTGATCATGCACCTTCTTCTTGCCACACAATACAGTTTCTTTGCAAGGGCCTTCTTATCTTCACAAGGTATGCTTTGAGTATGATCACTGTCTAACTTTTAAAGCCAAGCAAGTTGAAGCTTTGCAGAGTTCTTGTACCAGATGCTGCATTGTTGACTCATTATAGCGACAATATACTTGTATACCAATAATATGAATTTGACCCATTACTGGTCTGTTAGCAATGATTGACTAAGTTATATAAAATATTAAAACAGGAAATTGAGTTTGGATGCAACTGATGGAGAGGTTGCATCATCATCACTGCCTGCAACTTCAAACCTTGAATCTAGGGAAAATCACTTGAAATCGCAATCTGTTATTCTAAGACAAACTAGTCAAGCAAAACCTTCTACATCTACACCAGAATTACGTAGAGCGATATCTGAAAATGTTTATGGGCGTGTGGGAAGTGTAATGGGTTTTACTTCTGCTGATGGGAATGGAGGGCTATCAACTCCACAAAGCAGATCTGATGCTGAAGGTAGTTCTGATGAATGGGATGGTTTATCCAGAAGAAGTCCTCACAGTTCTGCTCTTTCATCATGCTCTTCCAGTGGAATGGCTGATGCAGCTTTGGTCCCTTATACAGGAACTGAGGTGAATGAAAATGGAATAGATTCTAGTGCAGTTATTCAGGCTAAAGAGAATTTTCATCCATCATCTCCTCCCAGTGTTCTGGTATGTGCAAATATTTTAATTAATATCTGAGAATGTTTAAGCTTCACTTTCTTCAATTCTTGAACTGACCAATCATCAACTTTGTGCAGTGCCAATTCTTTTATATCTAGACTACTTGCAAAATTAACAAAGATTGGTTGATTCTTATAGGATGGAACTATGGATGATACTCTTTATGATCAACTTCACCAAGTAATGGCAGAGGCAGCAAACTCAAGAAGAGAGGCATTTGAAGAGGCAGTAAGGCGTACAAAAGCAGAGAAAGATGCTCTTGAGGCTATACGTAGGGTAAAATTTCAGCTTTGATTCCTTTGAAAAAACATGCGCAAAGGACAAGTTGCTTCTGTAATATACATACATAGTGTAGATAGTCAGAAATTAACTGTCTCGTCATATGACATTGAATAGAAAGTTGGTTGACCATTTAATTGCAGAATGGATGCAACATTCTCTTATAATTCAATTTGTACTGTAAGCATGCTATCATCTTTTGTTCAAGAAATAATCATGGATGCTAATTTGCAGGTCAAAGCATCAGAAATCCTGTATAAACAGGAGTTAAAACAAAGAGAAGAAATTGAGGAAGCATTAGCTAGAGAAAAGGAGGAACTTGACAAGATGAAGAACCTGAGGGATGAGGTCATGTTAGAACTTCAAAATGCCTTGGAGCAGAAATCATCACTGGAGAAAGAAATTGTAGAATCTGAAAAAGTGGTCAAGGAGCTTGAAGAGAAGATAATCTCAGCCGTTGAACTTTTGCAGAATTACAAGCAAGAAAGAGACGAGTTGCAGATGGAGCGAGACAATGCACTCAGAGAGGCTGAAGAATTGCGGAAAAGTCGAGCTGAGACCTCAGGCTCCCATATACCTCAGTTTTTCACTGAATTCTCTTTCTCAGAAATTGAGGAAGCAACTCACAACTTTGATCCATCCCTGAAGATCGGGGAAGGGGGATATGGGAGCATTTATAAGGGCCTCCTTCGTCATATTACTGTGGCCATCAAGATGTTGCATTCTAATAGCTTGCAAGGCCCATCAGAATTTCAACAGGAGGTATAGTCCCCATACCTATTTTTCTGTTTGTGGACAGTAGTCTCATTCTATGCATATGAGAGAACTTCTTCATTTCGTTTGCATTTTTATTAAAGCTTGTAGGCACAACAAAAAAGATTTGGATTGCCTGAAATGTAAGAACAAAGAACCTACACTTTCATTAATTTATACTTTGATAGTTTCAACAATTTGCATTAGGGTAATGAAAGGATATTTTAAGTTCTGCCTGTGGTAGAGAAGTTCACATTTAGAAGACTAACTATATCTGGTATAAGTTTAGGTAACATTGAATTACATCTGTTGGTTTTGCTAGGTGGATGTCCTGAGTAAGATGAGGCATCCAAATCTGGTCACTCTCATTGGAGCCTGTCCTGAAGCTTGGACTCTTATCTATGAATATCTTCCCAATGGAAGTCTTGAAGACCGACTGAGCTGTAGGGATAATTCTCCCCCTTTATCGTGGCAAACCCGGATACGTATAGCTACGGAATTATGTTCTGTTCTCATCTTCCTTCATTCTAGTAAGCCTCATGGCATAGTGCACGGAGATTTGAAACCCGCAAACATTCTCCTTGATGCCAATTTTGTTACTAAGCTGAGTGACTTTGGAATATGTCGGCTGCTTAGCAACAATACGACTGTGTGCTGTAGAACTGATCCAAAGGGAACTTTTGCATACATGGATCCGGACTTCCTTTCAACTGGAGAAATTACTCCAAAGGCTGATGTTTACTCATTTGGAATCATATTGTTACGGTTGTTGACAGGAAAACAAGCCTTGGGTATAACAAAGGAAGTGCAATATGCATTAGATAATGGAAATTTGAAAAACATTTTGGATCCTTTGGCTGGTGATTGGCCATTTGTGCAAGCTGAACAATTGGCTAACCTAGCTTTGAGGTGCTGCGAGATGAATCGAAAGAGTCGCCCTGACCTTTCAACAGATGTCTGGAGGGTGCTTGAGCCAATGAGGGCTTCATGTGGAGGCTCATCCTCTTTCCACCTTGGTTCTGAAGAGCGTTGCCAAGCTCCTCACTATTTTATCTGCCCTATTTTCCAGGTAAGCTAATCTGTTATCTGTTATGCTTGCTCCTATCTTTTATATGCTTTTTGGTGTGGCAGATCTGCAATGACCAAGTTCTCCCTCCCTCATCCCTCATAGAAATGGGTAGAAAATTAATACTTATATATTTTTCTTTCCTTGGGAGATATTTCACAAATGGCTCAAACTTTTTCATTCCTAATCATACCGGCAGTGTTACTTTCTCTGCAATTGTGATTTATTTTGCTTCTTAAACAATCATTTTCAAACTCCAGCCTTGGAAAGGGAGAAAAGAAAGACATTCCAATATCAAATCTTGTTATAAATCCTTCAAATGCTATAACGTTCCCAGTTAACCTTTTTTTTTTTTGGTCTCATATAAAGATAAATAATGTTCGATTAAATTCTATCTCTCCATTTGCTTGAATATTGCAGGAAGTAATGCAGGATCCTCATGTAGCAGCAGATGGTTTCACTTATGAAGCAGAGGCTTTGAGAGGTTGGCTTGATAGTGGCCATGATACCTCACCAATGACAAACATTAAACTAGCCCACTGCAATCTTGTTCCTAATCTTGCCCTTCGCTCTGCAATTCAGGAGTGGCTGCAACAACATTAAAATAAGTTCTATCATCTCATCATTCTGTTTGTTGTTTGTAGTTCCACCAACTGGCAAATGGGAAATGGCATATACTACATCCGTATTCCTCCTTTTCAATTTCAGGTAATCGGTTCGGTCCTTTGGGAATTTAGACTTTTCAGTCACACTATAATTCCATTGTATTATTGTGTATATATATATAGAAAATATTGGTGGTATACCAAAGAGAGTAAAATGAAAGCATGCAAAATTCATCTATGGCTTTTTGGCTAAAGTTCGTTACTTTTTTTTTTTTTTTTTTTTTTTTTTTTAATTCTAAAGTTCGTTAGTTTTGTTCGATTTCCTCCTTTTTTTATGTGGCTGGTTTCTTTTTTAGAGTAGGCAGGCCGCAGGCAGCAAATTGTTGCTGGTGGTTGCCTTTAGCATTCTTCTAAAATTTTGTTAGGCCTGTTTGGTAGCCCACCTTAATAGGCCCAGATAGAAAACGTTGGACTTCTAATTGACCCAATTACAAAATTAAGACCCAAATTTCGCAAATATCGTGCCCTAAAAACGTTGGACTTCTTAATATGACTGTCGAGTTTAAATAGACCAAGGAAAAGGCAATTCCACTGAGAACGAGAACGAGAACGAGGAAATTGGATTATTGCCAAAAAAAAAAAAAGAACGGGAAATTGGCACCCAACCAAACCCAAAGGATTTGGATTTGGACATGGACATCTATACTGAAAGGAGCTGTCGTCTTGTCGAGAGACACTGTACATAGATAATACTCCATAGGAGTAGTCCAAAAATGAAAGAATCGTTGTACAATCTGAAGTTCTGAATCTAGTCGTGTCATCTTTTTTTGTTTTAACCTTTTCAAGAAGCTTTAGGTCGTAAAGAAACTCGAAGACAAATTTGACTTGGGTAAAAAGATTCACTCGTTAATTTATTTTTTGGCCAAAAGTAAAAACCCTGCAACTTGTTTCTGTGCTAAGGTTACTTGAATGCATGTTAATTTAACTTATAATGTCTTGCTTTACACCTTTTTCTATAGGATTGGATGGAAGAAGGTGAGAAGAAGAAACCGAAGAGTGATGAAAGAATTAGAATTATTAGTGGATGGAAAGGGACAAGGGGGAGAATAATTAGCCTCCGGAAGGAACCTAGCAGTAACAAATAGATAGTATAGTATTATATTACCAATTTGAAATTTCCCAATTAAAATGAAACCCAAAATAAGAAAAGATAAAGTAATTGGATCCAAAAGCAGACAAAAGAAAAGAAATCCACCCATTTTCCTTTCATCATTTGTAGTATTAAATTCCATGCTATCATTGTCATAGCCCTTAATCAACAACAGCAGCACTTAAGTCCTAAGGCAAGGAATCTTGTATTTTCGAACATGCACAGTGTAATTGACCTTAGATTGAATTGACTTAAACTGAAACTTGGCCTGAAAGTTTCTACCCAACTTCCCACTCTTGCAAACAATATAATCCATAAGCAAATAAATAACCTTAAGTTTGCCTTGAAAACAAATAATACTACTAGTAGAAACAAGGAGCTTAAGAAGAGAGACGACTACTAAACAAAGTAATGGATGAGATGAGTGAGTTTACTGATACCATCTATGTTGCAGTAGGAATAGCTGTTGAAGAGAGCAAACATACTCTGTTATGGGCATTGCAAACTCTTATTCACACAAAAATTTGCATTCTTCATATTCATCAGCCTACCAGTAAGTTTGATCAGTCCTAGTAATCTCAATAGTTGGTCAGAATTTGATTTCTTCTCTCTAATCCCTTTGTTTGTTTTGTTTTTGGTTTTCTATTCCTTAATAATGATTAGATGGTGGAAGTTATGCAACAAGCAGGCTTCAAAGGGTCATGAATGATTACCTTCTCATTTGTGCTCAGAAAGGGGTACTATTTCTTCTCCTGAGGAATTTGATTAAAAATTGCAGAAAACTTTTAACCTTATCATTAATGCATATTAGACGCAAGCGGAAAAGCTGCTGATCGAGATGGATGATGTTGCAAAGGGGATTGTGCAGCTAATTCATGAGCACAATATCAAGAAACTTGTCATGGGAGCAGCAGCTGACAAACACTTTTCTGAGTAAGAATAAATTAAGTTTCATTTTGACATAAAATGATCATATCGGTTTCTATGCTTGTTTCCTAGTGCTGTTCTTGTTCTGCAACTGTTTTTCAGTCTTGAGAAAAAAACAACTACAAGATTGATCCCCTGTTCTTAACTTTCTTAAGATCTTAGGTTTTTGTTAAACTAGACATTTTGCTGGATTCTGTTTAGGTAAACTTTGTAAATGCCAAACTGAACAATATTACTGTTGCTAATTAAGCTTGCTCATCTGCCTGCCTTAACATTGCAGGGGAATGACTGATCTCAAGTCTGAAAAAGCCCTATATGTAAATCAACATGCCCCATCTTCCTGTGAAATTTGGTTTGTTTGTGGGGGGCGAGAAGTCCATGAAAGGTAAATGCTCAAAATTAGTGTTGTTAATCTGCTTTGAAGTTTATGCCTATTCATGTAAGGACTTTCTTACTGCAGGTTAATCGTTGAACCTGGACCATCAAATCTGAGAAATGCTTCCAGTTCTAGTTATTCGACATGCTCTAGTATTTTGGGTTTCAATTCTGATCTGATCGTGTCTGAGACATCAGATGAGAGTCCAGACTGGCTTGAGTCCAATGTATGTATACAACTCTACTTTGGGGTTAGATTATATTACAATCATGTTTCTAAATTCTAAACCTTTTGCTAATGTCTTGGATTGATTATGAACTTTTGCAGGAAGTAAATAGTAGTGATGGTCATCAACTATGTGATAAACTTGAACAAGCCCTTTTGGATGCTGAGAAATCAAATAATGATGCATTTGAAGAGTTGGATAGGCGTGTAAAAGCTCAAAAGAATGCTCTCAAAGCCGTGATGCTCCAAGTAATGTCTCCTTTTTATCATTTATAATCAGAACAGTTTGAGAATGCATATATCAGAACAATTTTCTAATGGCAGCCATTATTAACTTGATAGGCACGTGAACTGAAAATTTCATACACTGGAGAGTTGAGTCGGTGGAAGGAAACTGAGGCAACCCTTTTACAACAGAAGGAAGAACTTGAACGGATCAAGCAGCAGAGAGATCAAGCGCGCAAAATTGCCAAAGCTCAAAAGTTAATATTGGAGAGTCAAGGTCCCAACTCAGATCACATTAAAGTATTGGAAGCTAAGGTAACATCAGCAATGGAGCAATTACAAATTTGCCAGAGAGAACGAGATGAGTTGCAAAGAAAACTTGAAAACACTTCCAAGCAGATTGACGAGACTTCAAAGAAACAAGAAGAAGAGACTTCTGGTGTGAATATACCACAATTCTTCTCAGAGTACTCTGTTGCTGAAATTCATGACGCAACTGAGGACTTTGACCCTTCCTATAAGATAGCATATGGGAGAATTTATAAATGTACCCTCCGGCACACGGAAGTGGCTATAAAGGTGCTCAACCAAAGCCGGTTACAGGGCCCCTCTCAATTCCAGCAAGAGGTAAAGCGGGTATTAATTGAATTATTGTTCAGATTTGGCTTGAAGGTTGTTCTTATGAAGAATCCAATGCTGTATTATTTCAGGTTGATATCATGAGTAAGCTAAGGCATCCAAACCTAGTGACACTCATTGGAGTCTGCCCGGAAATCTGGGCTCTGATATATGAATATCTCCCCAATGGTAGCCTCGAAGATCGTTTGAACCGGAGGGACGATACTCCCCCATTGTCATGGCAAACTCGCATTCATATAGCAACTGAGATATGTTCAGCCCTCATCTTCCTACATTCCAGTAAGCCTCAAAAATTGGTGCATGGCAACTTAAAACCTGGGAATATACTCCTTGACACCAACTTTGGCTGCAAACTTAGCGACTTTGGAGTCTCTCATGATGTCTCTTCTCTCGAGCATTCCATCAACATGAATAACATAAGAAGCAGATTTCCTTACCTGGACCCTCAGTGTCTTACAACAAGAACATTGACTCATAGTTCTGATATATACTCGTTTGGCATTATATTACTACAGTTACTTACAAGGAAATCACCCTTGCATATAGCAGAGAAAGTGCAAAATGCACTAAATGAAGGGTATCTTAATGATATTTTGGACCCTTCAGCTGGTGGCTGGTCATATTCACAAGCTGCACAGTTGACACACTTGGCATTGAGATGCTGTGATACTAACCGAAGCCGCCGACCGGACCTTGCTTCAGAGGTTTTCAGCTTGCTTGAACAGATGAGAGCTGATATTGGACCCTTGACAACATTCCATGCTGGGTGTGGAGATCAGCGTCAGACTCCTTCGTATTTCATTTGTCCCATTTTACTGGTTAGCCTCCATATCTTAATTCTGCAACTATTACATACAAGTTACAATTTGGTTAATTTGCTTTATATTATTTCAGGAAATCATGAGGAATCCATATGTAGCAGCCGATGGACATACATATGAATTAAGGGCAATCCAGGAATGGCTGGATAGAGGCAAGGATACCTCCCCTAAGACAAACAATAGGCTTGCTCATCGCAATCTTGTCCCTAATTATACACTTCGTTCTGCAATCTTGGAGTACTTGCAGCAGCAAGAGCAGCGTTGAGATTATAACAATTTTTTTCCTCAGTTTTGCTCATGCGAACCATAGTAATGTTGTTATCAGTTTGCTCATTGTTCCACCCTCCCAGGAACATATTTTGACTAGGTTTCCTAGTATTGCGGAAGTTGTATGTTTCTTTGTTTTTCATGTCTTTTACTTGTTGTGTTTAAATTAAAATAGGCTGTATAATAATATTGTAAATAGTAGTAGTAACTAATTTCTGGGCATTTCTGGGCCTTCTAGTTACCAGCTTACGTTTTAAATGAACTTTTGACTTTTTTTTTTCCCTTAAATTAATCCTCCTCATCTCGTTCCTTCCCATTACAAAAACCAGGACCTAGTCAAATGTTTACCCACTTGGTTTAATTTGTTGGTTTAGGGATTTGCTTTATCTCCCTTGCCAATGCACAAATAAAGTGAAAAAACAGAGAAAGTTACATGAAAAAAAAAGTATTTTTCTTAATTTAGTCAAAAGGAATTTCACTTTAAAGATGAAGGCATGAAGGAAGAAAGAAGGTGTAAAGAAACCAGGGAATAATACTATTGTTCTACTATCCAATAGGACGAGAAAGAAAGAATGGTGGAACCCAGATGTGACAATAAAACCAAAATGATATAAAAAAATTTTGTTTTGGAATTTTGGATCCAAAAGCAGCAAAAAAAGAAAAAAAAATCATTTTCCTTCTGATATATAGTACTATACTTGGCAGTATTAATCTACTCTTAATATAAAAAGTAGCTAATATATAATTAAATTCCCTGCCTTGATAAGTTTCCCACGTCAACAGGCCTTTAACGTAGGGAATCGTTCTCTTCAATTTCCTGTATGTATAGTGTCATTGACCATGGATTGACTTGGAACTCGGTGGAACTTGCCTTGAAAGTGTCTTAGTTTACATCAGATACAGACACAACCTAAAGACAGAAATACTATATTAATTTGCCTTATTGAATCAAGTTTCTGCAACTTCATTGAGCAAAAAGCAACTATTTGGGTAACATAAAGTGAAAAACATGGCTACTGATGAAACCATATATGTTGCAGTGGGAGAAATTATTGAAGAAAATGAACTGACTTTGTTTTGGGCATTACGTAATCTTAATCCTCTCAAAGTTTGCATTCTTCATGTTCATCAACGTTCCAAGATGATCTCCTCCAGTAAGTCAACTCACCCATTTTAAAGTTTTAATACTATGATAATCATGTTGAGTTTTCTGAGTTAGATAAATTTGTAAAGTTTCTGTTTTGATGATTTCCTGGCTCTTTTAGTTGCTGGGAATTTAGATGGAATCATGTTTGATCAACAAGAACTAAGGGGTCTAGAGGAAGTTGGGAAGGACATGATGCATCGGATCATGGATGATTACCTTCTTCTTTGTAGTCAAGCAGGGGTACTCTTTCTCCTTCCATTTCTGTACGGTTTAACTTTTGATTGTTAATTGAAACTCGGTAGAAGAATCTTTTTTTTTTTCTTTTTTCTTAATGGATTGTTATTTCTCTAATTAATGGTATGATAATGGTTCCTATTATTTGGTGAATCTTTCTTGGGTGATTTTGATGGTTTAATTTGTGTTCTTGATTAACAAATATACATTGAAGGAACCCTAGACCTGTCTTGACACATTTCAAAAAGGGTTTTGATCAAATGAGGAAAAATTTCCTTACCTTTTCACACTTTGGGGGAACTGGGATCAATAAAAATCCAATCTTTTCTCAAAGGGTTGTTTTTTATGGTGGAGAAAGTTACTCTTTTTATAACAAAGCAGCTAAATTGGCTCTTACTGTGTTTCTGTAGGTCAGGGCAGAAAAACTGTATATTCAAAGGGATGAAGTTGCCAAGGGGATAGTGGAACTCATTCATCGGCACAATATCAAGAAACTAGTCATGGGAGCAGCAGCTGATGAGCACTTTTCCGAGTACAAAAACTTTGTTATTAAGAGTTTTCAGTTTCCTAGACTATTGATCTATTTCTTGTCTGAACTAATCTGCTAAATTGTTATCCAACATTGCAGGGAAATGTGGCTTATGTCTGAGAAAGCACAATATGTGAACGAAAATGCACCAAATTCCTGTCAAATTTGGTTCATTTGCAGAGAGCACCTTGTCTACACAAGGTATGCCCAATGATTGCTGAGACCCTGTTTCTTATTTAGCCTTATTTGTTGGAATTTTTCTAAAATTGCACATTTCAAGCTAATGGGGGTGTCTATTGATCTGTTAAGGGTTCTGTCTCACACTCACTGTTCCAACAGCTTCATTATATCGACTCTATGGTCTTTAGTGCAGGTCTGAAACTGGGCAATCATCTAATGCGCGAAGTCCATCAGGTTCCAGTTATATGACAAGCTCTAGTGAGAATATGTTTGAGGAAAGAGAAGAGAGTGAATGTGAGCTTGAGCCATTTGTTCTGCTTCATTCTAGAGATGATCGTGATTCTTTATCAATGCTCAACGTGCTTAACATGGTAGTGCAGTTTCTTTGCCAAATGAATTAATTTGAACTAAAGAAGTGTGAAATCAAGCATTTTTAGATATGGGCCTATTATTGCTGATGTTAGTGATGCTTCTTGACTTTTGGCAGGAAGGAAGTAGCAATGATCAAATCTATGATCAACTAGAACAGGCGCTGCAGGAAGCCGAAATATCAAATAGGAAAGCATTTGAAGAGTCTGAAAGGCGTATCAAAGCTGAGATGAATGCTGTCAATGCTATGCGCCAAGTAAAGTCTTTTACATTTATCCCCTCTTTCCTCTTTTCTATGAAGATCGCTTTGTGTTTTAGGACTGAGAACAACAAAATAATGGATATTGCTGATATCTGCCCTTAAATTATAGGCAAAGGCATTTGAAAGGTTGTTTAATAATTGCAAGAGAGAGAATGAGACAGCGCTTGCAAAACAGAAAGAGGAGCTTGAAAAGATTAAGAGGCAGAGAGATGAAGAGCGTGTAGTTACTGTGGAACAAAAGTCCATACTGGAAAGCCAAGCTGCTAACTCAGATCACAGGATGAAACAACTGGAAGATAAGTTGTCTTCAGCTATGGAGCAGTTAAAAGTTATACAGAAAGAGCGAGATGAGTTGCAAGTAGAGCTTGAAAACACTCGCAAAGTAACTGAAGAGCTTTTCAGAAAAGAGGCAGAAGAGACCTCAAGCACACGCCAACTGCAGATAGTCTATCATGACCAGTTGTCTGTCTCATCAGACATTCATGATGCAACTTTGGATCAGTTAAGTATTTGCCAGAAAGAAAAGGATGACTTGCTGGTTGAACTTGAAAATACTCGAAAGATAATCGAAGAACTCTTAAGGAAACAAGCTGAAGAAACCTCAAACCCACATTTGCAGCAACCCTTTACAGAGTTTACTCTCTCAGAAATTCAAGAAGCTACTGAGGACTTTCACCCACGCTTCAAGATTGCAGCAGGAAATAGGGGGAGTGTATACTACAGATGTTTCCTTCGTCACACTGAAGTTGCTATAAAGGTGCTAGGCCATAATAGCTTACAAGACCCCTCTGAATTCCAACAGCAGGTAAGGAACTTGGTTACAATTTGAGTTTCTACCATATTATCTTTAGTTCATGTCCATTAGCATATATTACTTGCAGATACCAATATATGAGCAACCTGATTAAACTAGGTTAAGTGCAATATGGTGAAGTAGAGTTGGTTTTCCTGTATTTCAGGTTGACGATTTGAGTAAATCCAGGCATCCAAACCTTGTAACTCTCATTGGAGCCTGCCCTGAAATATGGGCTCTTATCTATGAATATCTTCCTAATGGAAGCCTTGAAGATCGTTTGATGAACTGTGAGGATGACACCCCTCCATTGTCATGGCAAACAAGGATACATATAGCTACTGAGCTATGCTATACTCTCATGTTCTTACATTCCAGTAAACCTCAGAGTTTAGTACATGGAAACTTAAAGCCTGGGAATATCCTCCTTGATGCCAACTTTGGCTGCAAACTTAGTGACTTTGGAGCCTGTCGTGCACTCTCTCTTCTGGCAAACACAAGCAACATGACTGAACCAAGCAATGCGCATCCTTACCTTGATCCTGACTTTTGTAATACAAAAAGAATATCTCACAGTTTAGATTTGTACCCATTCGGGATCATACTGTTACAATTACTGAGCGGGAGATCAAGTCAGGGTATAGCTGAGAATGCGAGAAGTGCATTACTCAATGGAGGAAATCTGAATTCTTTCTTAGATTCTTCAGCTGGAAACTGGCCATACCAAGTTGCACAGTTGACTCACTTGGCTATAAGATGCTGTGAGATTAACCGAAGCCGGAGACCTGATCTTGCTTCAGAGGTTTTGGAAGTGCTTAAAACGATGAAAACTTCTTCTGGAGCTTCATCATCATTACTTGATGAGTCTGATGAAGACAATCGTGAGCCTCCATCCTATTTCCTTTGTCCCATTTTACAGGTTAGCTCCATTTTCTGATTCTATCACTTTTGAGTCTGGATATTGCATCTGATAAAACAGGGTTTTTTTTCAATATACTAATGGGTAATTGACTTTGCAGGAAGTTATGAGTGATCCCCATGTTGCAGCAGATGGACATACTTATGAGCTAACAGCATTGCAGGAATGGCTGGCTCAGCACAATACCTCCCCACTGACAAACCTTAGGCTTGAACATCAGGATCTTGTCCCCAACTATGCTCTTCGTTCTGCTATTCAGGAATGGCAGCAATGCCATTGAATATTGTACTTCTTTTTAGAATCCCCATTTCCCACATTGTATATATCTTTGCCTTTTCATCCTTGGGGTTTTTCTGATTTTCCCTCTACAATCAATGCTCTTATGTATATCCTATGTCTATAGTGGAAAACGATATTTAAGTTTAAGGCACGAAATATAGATTTTGGACTTGCAGCAGCAAAAGCACCATTGAAACTGTGGTATTTTAACTTGTTTCCCTCAGTTTTGCTCGAGTCATGACGGTTAGGCAACCCTAACCTTTGAGCTAAATCATGAACTGAAGTTATGATCGCCATAAACTAAATAAGGAATCGTGGAGACCTAACAAAATGAAAAGCTAAAACTTAACTTTGATTGTGACATTGGGATAAACGTAAATGAACAAATAGTCTGTACTCAAGAAGATCCATACATTGGTCTTTTCAGAAAAACAACACAGGATTACTTTGGTGAAATATTTTCTCTGAATTCGCTCGTAAAAGGATCACCTGTAAAATCTTAACCATGGCCTTTATGCAGGTTTTTTTAGGCTGATTTTCAAACTCATCAATAACTCTCTTGATCATTTCATCGTAGGTTTACAGAATGAGTAACGCTTCTATGAAATTAGTTGAACTGAGCTTAAAAAGTACACTGTTACTGGTCAAATTCTCTAAGGTGTAGGAATAACTATACTGCGAAATATCACATGCTTCTCCTCTACAACCTAAAAGGGTAAAAAAAAAAAAAAAAAAAAAAAAGAAGCTGGTTCTGTACTAGGAAGCCAAAACTAGCATACAATTAAAGGGTACTTATTTTTCATAGTTTATTAACATTATTCTTTTTGTTGTAAGGGTTGAAGTTGAACATGCGGACAAGGCCTTTCTGGTTCTCCTCTGGTCCAGAGAATTTTGAGATCACCTCTCTTCTTTCCCAATGTAATGAAGGTTCCTGCATTCCAAACACGAGATGCATGGTAAGGCAAGAGAAACAAAGTCCAAGATAACGTCTCCTCCGAGGCTTATGAGCGTGGAAATGTATGTTACTGCAGCTGCACTATTATTAACCTCATTGCCACTTACCAAGTGTGAAAGGAACAATGTAAAGCAAAGCTGGTTGGCCATGTCCATCCATCATGTTCAAAGCGATGTACGTGACGAGAAGACCTGAGGAATGAATTCAAGGAATAGAATAGATCATTAAAGAGCATATGACCTTAGTGTTGCAAGACGGACTACAAGGAAAAATGAAACTACAAAAAGAAATTATATCCTCTTTAATTTGAAGCAAAGCTAAGTTGGGACAAATTAAATTCAAGCTTGGGTCGGTTTCATCAGATGCCCCAAGAATCAGCTGGTTAGCTTTGTGAATTTAGAATTTTCTCTTTACCTAAACCGTAAGCAGTCATCGCCCATACAAAGTACCCAGCTCGAAGACTCTTCTTTGCCAGCCAATCATATCTGCAAAAATCACCAAAACCGTCATCAACAAACAGACCAAAGAGCTCAAAACAAACAAATTTAAAAAAATTGAAGACAATTGGACTATGAAAACAAAAAGAAGCCAGTCTTTCCGGTTTAAACTATGTTGCAAATTGAATTTGGTCCAATATTTAGTTCAAGTGATAGCACATTAATAAGCGGCAGCCAAGCATAAAATATGGCCTTATGATGCAAATCTTGCAAATATAGTCTAATTGGCATGGTTATAAGGGTTAACTATACAAAAGCATAAAGAATCGGCAAATGCAAAAGTTACATATGGCTCCACACTCAAACCTTAGTGAAAATGCCACAAGCAATCCAGGTAAGATTATGTCTCCAAAGCCAATAACACTGTAGCCACCCCAAGGATCATACATCCGTGGAATTTTTAGTAGCATCGGTATGCCATCCTCTCCACTCTTATCACCACGAGCTACCTATAGAGAAGTAAAAATGAAATATAACATCATTCGATCAACTTTCCAACCGGCCCATGTTAAGGAAATGGGCCATTATCAGAATTCTCTAGTCAGAAAAGATTGTTCATTATTACTTACTACTATCATCACGCTTTCATGAAACCACCATTTGGAAACAAACACCCAGAAGATATCATACATGAATGCACAACCCAGAAGAACTGTTCCAACCTGATTCAATAAAATTTTACCACTAAAGCATGTCAGAAAATGTTTCCACAATTATTCTAGCTACATGCATATTTTATCCTCACCTTGAGATTTGGTACACGAACTATCTGAAGAACTGTGACTATAAGTGCAATACCCTGATAGAGAAGGCAAAAGAGGAGATTTACTAAGAGTACAAATGAAACTCAGTTCCAACCATATAAATTTTCAATGAGAATAGATGCCACTACAAGCAAATAGACATATGAGTGAGCATGCATTCCATGGGATACAAAACAATCAACTTGAGAAATTGAGTAACTAAGAAAGGCATCAAAAAGACATTAGAAATGTTGTCTTACAAGAATATCTTGACCTATCCAGGCAAAGGAGATACGGCGATAGATTGCCCAAACAACAGCAAATGCTATGCAGAAGGGGCAAACAGCCAGTGTTAGATGCGAAACAGCTCCAAAGAAGGGTATTTTAATGAATGATTCTGCAAAGCGTTGAAACCACCTGAAACTATATATATTAAGCTGTCAGTGTCATATTTTTTGCAACCTGTCCATCAAAAATTGTAAAACAAAAGCATGTATTTTAGGAAGTGTTACTTTATAACATTGTAGTAGAGGTTTTGTTTGGAAAAGGGACTGACTTCCTTTTTTCTGTTTCTCAGCGAAAATTTGGTCATAATAATGTTCAAATTGTAGTCAAGGGATAGGAGACCAATCAAAAAAATGCACATATAAACACAGAAAAGCAGCATACCATGATAATAAAGCCACCAAGCACGTTTGCAGGCCCTGGAAGGATAAAGGGATATCAAAGATTAGATTCATCTTAAAAGAGTCTTTCCTACCTCCAACCCTCTGCCTTTATATCAGGCCTTATTACAATGAGAATGTCAGAAAAAACATAATGTGATGTCAACTTAGCTTCTGAACTAAGCACCTCTACAAAACTAAGCATATAAATATATGAAGACAGACGCACCTCTACTCCACCGATGCAAAACAGAACCACCAGAATCTCAACAAACCAGAATGACATAAGCTTGTAAAGCATGACCAAGAAACATGAAGCAATCACAACAAAGAGAATTGCTGACATTGTATTTATGTCAACATAACCACTCGAACCTACAGATCCTGCTTGTAGAAATTCTTCCGAGGCATCCTGTGAAAACAAACTCAATCAGCATATCATTGTGATTAATTGTACTACAAACCTTTTTGCAACATATATACTAGAACAGAATTTCACATAGAATGCATAAAACTGGCTCTTAAGAAGGTATAAAGAGACCTTCAGCAGCTTGTCTTGCTCAATAGCAACTTCTCTAGCTGTCCACGCAGACCAATAAGAAGCACACAAAATGGTACCAACAGCCATCAGCCACAGAAAAACTTCGGCAATATCAACTGCCGGACGCTTTGGAGAGTAAAGCGCAACGGAAACTGAAAACAGATGACAAGCGCAAACAAATTAAAATCCATTTGGTATAACATTGGAATAAAGTACCTTTTCAGAAAAACAAAGAGGTAGTATTAACTGTGACATTGATATGAAAGAAAGTCATACCCCTGGTATTGTTATTTATATATTTTTCCAAATTTGCACCAGCATCTTGAGGGAGCATGACAGCTGGTATTTTTATATCTACATCAGCATCGGATTCACAAACCATCTTGAACAGTTCTGTAGAATGAGATTAACTGGTTCAGTATATATAGAAATCAAAAGAAGGTTTGGACTGCACACAACTGCTCAAAATAACACTAATTAGCCATTATAACATTCTATCCTATTTTATGTAATATTTTCCATCTTATTAAGGGAAGCTGATTAAGAATCTGATGCTACCACAATCACAGCTTCAAATAAGCTCCAAGGATTGAAAATTATGATCACACAACAGCTATCTAGAGAATTTGGGCAGATAAAATCCAAGAACATTCAAACATGTGTCACTACAAAACAGAATTATTGCCAAATTTCCAATTTGAAAGAGCAGGATAATGATAACTATGGTTAAGAAAAGATATATTAGCCAAAATGTAAGCACCAAACATTCCTTCAAATTTTGAACTTGAAGCAATAATCTTATGATGTATTGTGCAAAGAAAATCTTCTTTTGCTTTTCTTTTATGCACAAAAACTTGCTATAAAATGAAGATCAGATCTATCCATCAAGAGAATGCCTATAATCATGGCAGATTGACCATGACAAAGTATTGGGTATGGGGCTACTTTTTACTAGACCAGGCCATCAAGATGGACAAACTCTTAGGAGATGCATGAAAAAGTGTAAAAGGACATGAGATACCTGTTTGGTTGTTTATTATGAGGATAGCAGAAGCACCAGCTTCTTCAGCAACATTTGCCTTCTCTGTGAAACTACAGTTACCACGATGTACCAGAATGATCTCCCCTGTAAGCTACCAACAGTATAGTATAATGTATAAGGGCAACTTATTAGATAAAACCACATTGCATATGTCAGGAGTTTTGTAAAAAGACAACAATCTAAAAACCTGATTCCTAGGTGTGCTGCAACAATCAGGAGGATCTGCTAGAGCAAGTTTTGTATGGTTCGCATGTTTTTCCTTTGATTCCAGGGTAGGTCCAAAACGAGCACCAACACCAACATACTCAATTTCTTCTATACCATTAATCCATATTGGGACTTTTACCTGTAAAATAAATTGGCTCAAATCTTATATACCAATAGCCATATTCAAAATGTTGAAGAGGTATCAAAGAATATGATTAAACTTCACGAAAAAAATTAAGGATTACAGATAAACAAGCACCATTCCCAACTCGGTTTTTCCAGGGCAAAAGGAAAGTATGATGGTCTATTATTTAGTCCAAAATTTAGAAGCAAAAAGAAGAAGACAAAGAAGATGACAGAGTACATTCATTAAAATATTTAATTCTGACATTTTGATTGCTAGAGAGAGTGAGAGAGGAGAGGGAGAGGGAGGGAGGAAATCTCTCAACTATTTGCTTCAAAACTTTTGTGAGCTGAGTTCAAGTTCTAAAATCTTTGGAGATGAAAGACATTCTGATTTAAGTTATCATCCAAGTAATCTACTTGCCTACTTTCAAATATATACAGAACGATTAAGCTTTCCTGTAGCTTCTACTAAATTTCCAAAAGTTTTACAATAAACCAACATTATAGGAAAAGAGTCCTACTCAGCAGAGCCAAATCAACTACTTGGCTTAGTTTAACCAAGCTTTTTGCCTTTCCAAAGCTTAGATTCGAACAATTCAATAAAGTTCATGCACTTTCTCTCAGCACTTACAACCAAAGAAGAACGGGGAAGAAGGCCTATATCAGAAGAACATACCGTACACCAAATTGACCATTTCAATTTTCCCTTTGATCCTAACCAAAATAGAGGGACTCAAGAAAAATCGTATAACCTTTAATTTCTCTTCCTCAGGCAGAAAATGAAAATAAGGGACAGATAGAATAATGATAAAGAAATTTCACTTCTTGTTGTCTATAGGATTGAAAACAAAAAGAAAAGTCTTTAAAAAAAATTCTCAACATTTTCTCAGCAATCAAACAGGAAGAACTATAAGAATTTTCCTTTTGATGGCCATAGGAACAACTGTGAGACTAAGGCATGATTTTTACATATCGGATTCAATAAAACATCTAAACCCAACATCAAGTACAAAAGGCAAAAGGTAAGATTCTTTCATCCATTTTCTCAGAAACAAAAGACAGCAAGAAAAAAAAACAGAGATTAGAGTTTAAGGCTTTTACCAGAACAAAGTTATTAGAACAACCAGGTCTCTTGGGAGCAACGTTGTCTTGATGAACTATGTCCCCAGCTGACCCCAAACCAGCACTCAAAACAACTATTAAGATTACTATAAATACACCTCTATTTATTTCCATATTTGGAAGGAATTACCATAAAAAAAAATACAGATTAAAGGGTTCTAGGGTTTCTCCTTTTTATTTTTTCTTCAGGGCAAGAAAAAAACAGATGGAACTGAAGAAGAAATGTGAAGAGGATGGAAGCAGGGAGGAAAGGAAGAGGAAAAAAATATCACTTTCTTTTCTTCTTATATTTCTCTTTCGGAATTTTTGGTTTAATTTGGGCCGTTGTCGTTTTGAGGTTGGAACATGAAAGAAACGCCGTGTGGTAACAGTTGTTGACTGGATTTGCTTTTTACTGTTCTCTTATAGGGTTGACGCTCTAGGTCCGCGTGTGCAGTTCACGCTATTTTTAATTAAGAGTAGACTCGGTCTTAGGTTCTTGCCTTCTTAGCTAAAAGAGAAAATATTAGTACTCGTAATAAATAAAGTGATTAAATTACTTATTCCATAAAGCTAGTTTAATTTAATCTAAATTCTCTTATGGTAACAAAAGAATCTAATCAGTAACTTTCTTTTAATATAAAATCCAATTACTTTTAATAATTAGATAATAAGATCTATTAATTGTCTAATAATAGATAATCATGTCCAAATTAAATCAAAAGTTAATAAAATGTGTGTTTGGTGTGGTGGTGAGGTGAAAATATAAAATGACCATTAAGGTTAGTAGTATAAAAATATTATATACTATTTACTTATTAAAAATTACATATGTACTATATTTAATGATTAAAAAACAATTTATGTTAGTTACAATTTTCATTATTTATTAAAGTTACTTCTTTATATTTATTTTAATTCAATTTTTATAAATTTTAAAAATTTAGACATTATAAAAATTATTTTTTCTAGTCTTATTTGAAGTTAATTAATATTAATAATAATATGGTAATATATTTTTCTAATAACGATTTAAAATGGTAAAATGAAATTGTTGAAAGTTGAAACCCTCACCAGTCACTACTAAACTACACCTTTTCTTAGCGTTTGAAAATTATGGAATTGGTTGTGCCACGTAAGACAATTGGTCTCAATGTAACACACACAACAAATGACTTTTACTATCTTTAACGTGTCAAAAGCTTAAACAAACATAACTAAGATGATAGATGATTTACTTAAAAAAGAAGAAAATTGTATAATAATATATCTTAAAATTTTTATTACACTTTGACAAGTTGACATCTTCATCTTCGAGTAATACAAGATTTCTTTTATTTTGAGAAATTAATTCACTCCAAGATTTTGACTTATTAGGTAAAGGTGAAATTTCTAATACTCAAAATAACTATATTAATGGGGATATTACAAAAATTTTTAATTTAAAAATTTTAGCCAAAAGCAATAGGGAAAGGGGGAATGAATAATGAATTGATGATACCTTTGTTAGTTCACCAATCAGCCTTTAGCGGTGGAGTAGTTGAAAAAGAGAAAGCGCGTGGGAAAATATCTAATCAAAGTTCAAAGGTTACCGGCAACTGTCTAAATTGGTTAAAAGTTTCCGTATAGACCGTACAGATAAGACGGCACAATAAATAATTACTTGGATCCTGATCAAGTGGAATCGATCTCACTTATTAGTTCCGTACAAGTCAGCTGATAATTGGTTGACTCCCATATCCAACCAATTAAAACAGCGACACGTTTCAGTAGACAATGGACCTTACCTCATGGGAGCCGAAGCGTTTCTTTAGACAGACGGCAACTGAAGCTTCAAAAGAGGGGCCCCCACATGGATACCAGTCATGGTAAGGCTATTCACACATGCACTATCTTTAATGGTGGAATCACACGTGTGGGAAATTAGCACATGTGTGGGCCCCCATTTCAATATTATGGGTTAATAAAAGGAAAAAACTTCGTTTTCAGGCTTTCAGCAGCCCACCAGTACGTTTGTACCACCCAAGATTTTTTTTGTCTAACATTTTTCCTTTTCCTTGAAAAAAATGATTAACATAGATTACGAGCTTTGCCATGGTAAAAAATAGAAATAATCCAATGCTTTGGATTTATTAATAACATCACAAAGACACAAACTATTTCAAAACTAAATAATTACAAATGAATTTTGAAAGGACATTTCAACTTCACCGTGGCCCAAACGAATTCAGCCCAGCTTGTTTGTTGGCACTGGCAGTGGCTTGTTTTTTTATTCGAGAGTTGGGTCCAGTCCGGAACGAACTTCGAGTCGTGATTCGTGAAACAGCCGAAGAATCCTAAGTCCAAACCGAACAATTCTCTAACTCGGCTGCCCTGTCTGGTTAGACAATTAAAACTTTCACAACCAAAGATAAAGATGCCAGCTTGCAATCTCGTACACAAATTTTTAGTTTCTTTTCTTTTGTTCCTTTATCAAATTCAGATGAGTGGACGAGCATCAGTAATGTTGAATAACCATGGAAAATTTTGCCTCTTTTCATGCTTTACTCTTATATATGCCGACATATCTAGTGGTAACGCTGTAGTTTCTGGTACTATATTAGTACCGACATTTATGACAAATAGGCTAAGAAAGAAGAAAATTTAAAGTGGGATGTTTGTACTGAGAAAAACAAACAAGATTCTTACAAGATAGACTCCAACCAATTTCATTCTCATAATAATCTCTAATATTTTGACTTCTAAGTTGTCAGGCCATCAACATCAAACCAAACTTATAGCCTAATCAGTTTCAAAACAGAATAGAAAATTCATCTCCAAGGTCGATAATTCCCATGAAAATGGCTCTTTCTTCATCAATGATTCAAGTCATCAATGGTAGTTGAAAGGCCCTTGGCCTTCCATGTGCCTATTCGCCGAATACCGGCAGCCCCAAACAGCATGGAATGGAAGGCATCCTAACTTAATGCCATAATTACCTAAACATAATTGATCAGAAATGCAGACTTGCAAAATTTTAACTAATGGAACACACATAAGACAAGCTACTTTGTTTCGTTTTCCTTTTTTTTTCTCTTTTCCCTATGGTAAGCTTTGCAAGAGAAAGTAAAAAACCGGCTCACCAAAACACAGTTCCCTTCTTATTTCTTTCTATTATGATGAAAATACAAAGAGGTGTTGCCCTCACAATCAAAATTGCATCCTGACTAACCACAACAAAGGGAAAAAAAATAAATTAAAAAATAAAAAAGAAAAAGTTGAAAACTTACAAGGGATCCACAATGACGAGGATCCCAACCCTTCTAGGTGCCATCTTTCAACCACCTGAAAAGCATCTGATCAAAATTGTCCAGGCTGTGGGCCGAGCTGAGGAAGTACCCTCATTGTGAACTCATCTCTGCTCCGGAGCTGATCCTCACCACACAAATATTTTAGTGTTAGTTGTTAACTTATTTGATCAAATGAGAATAATGGCTTTGAAATAGAAACAAAGTTTTGTTTTAAGTTCTAAACCACCATCACAACCAATTCAAGCATTAACTAAAGCCGACATCAGGGTAACATTTTTAACATAAGAACATATAGGTGCATTTTGTTTACAGGTTCTTATAGTTAATTTCAAAGGAATCAACATGGTATAAAAGCAAAAGACACTTATAATCCTATAAATTTAAACTTTCCGCAAGCAATGCCAGGCAAACTTATACTAGAAAAGGGAAAGCAACATACTTGCATATCTCCTTACCGAACCATTTCCATTAAGCGAAAAATGCACCGGTTTCCTTTCTTGACCCAAAGAGAGAATTTCTTGCATTCTTTCCGGCCAATCTGAATTTAATCTACGGGCAAAATCTTCCACCTCCCTGAAAGAAATTTCAAGGAAGATCAGCAGGACTACATAAACAATTTCCTCCAAAATAGTGCAATTATATTGTCTTTAACATTGTTACTTTGTTGGCTACAATATTCATTGTTGTTGAATGCATACTATGTTTCCTCCACTATGAGGAATATCCAATTTATTTGAACAATCAGTAGAGATAATATCAACCAATACAGAATATGGAGGGGAGAAAGAGAGAGGAGAAGGAGACATGGACCCAACTGCAACCCTATCCCCTATTTACCTACCAAAAAAGGTAACATAAAAAATCCACTTATGATATATATGAAAGATGAAAAACACAGGAGTCTGAAAAGCTGAACATCTTGTATTTATATCTCTATTACTACCCAGGTAAGAAGATGTAAACACTAAGCCTAAGGCATAATAGCCAGCGTTATCTGACCATTTTCACCTTCAATGCTGACAGAGATAGGAGGAAGAGAAGAAAGAGTGAAGAAAAGGCAGAAGGATTGCACAAAGGGAAACATCAATCTTTACCTGTCTATTTTTTCCTTCAACGCTGGATCAATCTCGTCATCGATATCACCATCATCAAACTCATTCTTATTGGCAAATATATCATCTTCAACATCCTGTATGTTTGAGGTAGCACCAATACTGGGCCGAATTTTCTGACCTCCTTCCGCACTATGGCATACAGAGTTGAGACCATTCGACTCCTGGAATAAAGGGGAACTACAGTTACATGGCAGCATTGGAAGGAAGACAAAAGAAGCAACAATAGAGAAGTTCAGACCTTATCATGGTTTTTAGATGCTTCATTGGCAGACGCACTCTTCTGCTGATCTTTTCTTTTTCGGTTCTTCTTTTTACTCTTTGAAGATTTAATCCCTTTAGAATCTGCAAAAAAGAATTCCCGTACCTCCTATGAGGCCTTCAGAAGGAATTAGAAAAAGAAGACTAAGAGGCAAAGCTTATGGCATCTATATAATATCATGATTCTGGTATAACCAACCAAATTATTCATCAAACAGATAAGGTAGGATAGAGAAGCAAATACATGCCAATAAACTACATCCCAGCAAAATTCATACCTCCATTGCCTCCATTTATAAATGACAAGAGATCATCAACTGAACGATCGTCCACGCGCTCTTCTTCAACCTCAACATTCTGGGACACAGAAGTCTGTACTTAATTATATGTGTTTTAAGCATTGAGTTGCATAATGATGCATTGTTAAATTAACTGACAACTACGTAAACACAGAGGTGAAATTGCACTTGTAGCAAAAAATAAAATAGTATGTAACAGAAAACAAGAATGAGAGTGAGATAATCACCTTTAGTTTTTCTCTCTCTTTTAGTTCCTTCCTCTTTTTTGCATACAATCTATTCAAAAGTCTAATGCGTGGGTCATCAGTTGTGTTTTTCAAAGGCTCCAACTTTTCTTCCTAGACCAACAAAGAAAAGTACTAAAAATAAGAAAAGAGGTTAAGAAAATTGACATAAGATTAAATTAAGGCTCAACTAGCACCAGACACCTCAGTAAGATCATCAGGCAAATGAAATATCTCACGTATCTCCTCAGGGGTCTTCCCCTCAATAATTCGTGCCAGGGCACGACTAGTAAGGTCAACCAGAGGCTTTAACTGAAGGCTGTCAGCAGCAGATGTCAACTCACAGAGCCTCTTTGTGTCCATTCGAATGAACTTTTCATCAAAAGACTTGCGTTCCTTCAAACATAGAAAAGCAAAAACACAAAAGAGAAGAGGACAATCAGAGTCTGTTTGCAGTATGGAACTAAATTGGCTCCATTTATGCCACTCCCAGAAAGATAAAATATCTACTAAAGAAAGGAAGAGGACAACATCAAACATAAGAGGTAAAATGCCAATTAAATAAAACAATGAAGTACCTTGTTAGAGCGACCAGGCACTTGATGAAACCGGCAATAATCAAGAATTAGACTTAACATAGCAGGATTGACTCGCTGCGGAAGAGATATGGCATAATTCTTGGAGGATCCCATGCCCTTTTGTATCACTTCATGACATATCATGGGGCAAAACATTGCAACCTCTTGTTCGACTTGTTGGATTGAGCCATCGGCAGTTTGAAGCCAAATATAAGACTTCATCATCTGAGAATGAATCCAGCATAGCTTCAGATATCAAACTAACCATATTAAAGCTACAATCAGACAAACCAAGACCACTAAAACCCGTCTGACTATATATTCTTTGAATTCTCCTTGAACCCTGCTAAACAAACTATGTAAAGCCCAAATTTCACTAGACAGAAACCCAGCTGTCACTCCATCCTACTTAGGACGTTACTCCATTGGGTACCCAACTAGCCTAACTCACAGTATATAGGTCAAGAAATCATGGAAGTTCTGGACATAATTGTTCAACTGCAATAATATGACTATTGATTTGCTAAGTCATGCACGTAACCCTGAACAATATGCCTTCTATGCCAGTATATCTACCTAAAAAGCCCTGAAGAGTATGGAGAAATGCTTTATTTCAAACTACATGATAATGATTAATTAAACTTTAAGACATAAATAAATAAAATAGAAGTAAATGATACTTCATTATGAACAAAGAAAACAACCCTCGATGGCTTTAAATGGACTCAGAATAACTTACCTCAGGTTTAATGACAGCCATATCAACCTCTGACATTTGAAACACTATTTATGTAAAACTTGTTGTCGTATCAGTTATATACCCTGCTTCTCTGGTATCTAAAAGCTTGTCTACAGTAGATCAAATAACGGCTTTGCACTTCGTAAGTGAAAGAGACTCTCAAACCCGCAATGAGTTTCCCACGGTACTTTTATCAATGGAAAATTTCCCACATGCTCAAACATTGATTTCACAAAAAGATCTCAAGAGAGCTTAAAGCTGCAGCATAGAGCTCTTCAACCAGAAACACACAAAATATACGTAGCTGACGTAAAAACAGATCTTCCAGCTCAAGTAGGATAACTGCATACATAAAGAATGCATCAAATTATGGTCAAGGTTCTGCAATTAACACTCAATTACATGTACATGAAGCAAGAGAAGGTAAAGACACCAAATATCCCACATTAAATATCATACATTGCGTCCCCAGAAACTAAATAAACCAGTGCTGTCAATCAAAGACACTAAATCTTTTCAAACTAGCTTGAATAATTTAGACCGTCAGTACAAAACAAGGATCTCTACATTACAATGATTTCCTATTGTACAGCAGCAGCTATTTTAAACAGCTAACATCAGAGTCAAATTACAGCAGCTGGAATGAGATACCAGATAATTGCAGGGAGATGGTACAGAAATTGAAATATTTATGTTATTTACCAGCATAATATCAACTTTCATTCACCAGAAGAACACTTCTACTCATTTTTCTTATAGAATACAAACATTTTCTTTTGACTAACCTTTAACCCAGCACCTCTTAATATGAACGAGGTCAAAGAAATGTTTCTAACAAAATTAACACATATCCTCTCAATATCTTACTCCACATTCCAGTCATCTTTGTCACACATGGATAATTTATCTTAAACGCCTATTGGCATTACATCCAATTCTATACTATATTGATTACAAATCCACCTTTAACAGTTAACCATCATCAAACTCATATTAGTCCCCTTTGGCCCCATCTCCAAAAATTCATGTATGCTATCAACTTCCAATTACATAATTCCTGAATATTATGATCATTTTACCACTATTGCCATTTTGAAAACATCAAATTCAAGTGGCTAACTTTTAAAATAAGATATTCAAGTTACTATGACATAATATGCATCACTCTACAGCTCTTAGAACTACATAGTAGCTTGTGGCAGCTAAATATCTTATCTTCCAATCTTGGGGGAAAGAACAAAATAACACAGTAACTTATTCGGTTTTAACTATAATAACTCTAATGATATGCAAAATAAAAGGCTAGCCTCTGCTAACTTTGTTCATGTATCAGTTATTCAAATATTGAGCACAACAATAACCATCTCCGTATACTTTCTCTATCATAATGACTTCCATTCATTTTCTCAGAAACCAAACACAGCTTTCAACAAATAAAGCACAGATGGAGTATCTAATCAACTAAAATTAATTGGCAACACCAATAAGAAAACCTAACCCTACCTAGCGCACAGAGTCAAGCAGCTAATTCATGAGATACGGATAAATTGAACAAAAAAAATTTAATTGAAGATTATCTAAAACTAAACACATTTTTGCCGCGAATCGATCCGATATGAAAGAGAGATACATGAAAGTGAATCTATGCATAGATAACAAGAAGTAGACAGGAACAATTGTCACTTTTCCTTAAAATGTTTAATAAATAAAAATTATTAGTTTTGATATTAACAAACAAAAAGCCGTTATTTAGATTGTACCTGCGAAAGAGGCAGAGAATATTGCTTCCGGAGATTGCAGAGCTTTCGAACTGCTGAGATATGGCGGTTGTCGGCGAACTCAGAATGGATAAATGAGAGAGAGATAGAGGAAGGGTATTGTAGAGAGAGAAAGGGGAGAGATG
This sequence comes from Corchorus capsularis, assembly GCA_001974805.1. Classification (NCBI taxonomy): domain Eukaryota; kingdom Viridiplantae; phylum Streptophyta; class Magnoliopsida; order Malvales; family Malvaceae; genus Corchorus; species Corchorus capsularis. Next base: position 77,151 of record AWWV01010520.1, on the reverse strand, counting down.
AAAATATAAATTTTATTTTATAAAATATATATATTTTCTAGGTTTTCTTTTTAATTTTTTGAAATTTAGTTAAAGGGATAAATATTGTAAAACGCTGTGAAAGGAAAAGAAATGAAGATTTTCTGTGCCCGAGGTGCGCGCCGCGTCGCTGTCTTTGAACTAGCCGAGGCCCGAGGGTCCGATAAAACGTCACCGCACACACACGTGAACCCTATTAGGGTTGGTTAGTTTTTAGCTTCTTTCTTCTTCCTTTCCTTTTTATTTCCTTATTTTTTTATTTTAGCATTTATTATTATTTTCCATTTCCGCCCGTCCACCGTGGAAAATTTTGCAGTTGCCTCTGAAATAAAAAGTACAACTACCATAAACCAAATCTCTCTCTTTTTTTTTTCTCCAATCAATTAAAAAACTTGGAATTTAACTTCAAATCGTTTTACATTACTATTCTTGTTTGTTTTTTTTTTTTAAGAAAAGGTAATTCATTTCATTAATGTAGTAAAACATTACAATTTAATTGAAGTGTAGCCATAACTGAGTACGGTACTTCTTTCATCCAAACAATTTTTTTGGTAACAAAACACCATGGCTAATCAAAGTATGAGCAATTGCATTACCATCTCTTTTTACTAGCATTGTCTGTTGCTCTTAGATCCTGACTAAAAAGTATCGAATTTTTATATTGTGGCGGATGGGAATTATAATTATGGTACTAAAATCAAATCAAAAAATCTAAGGAAGGTGGGGTTTTAATTTTCAATCACCATGGAATTAATGTAGCCATATTATAATGTTAGATCGATAAAAACACATAAATATGAATATAATCTCCTTTAAAATCATGATTATTGTACAACGTACCTAGACTTGGACTTGACATGCTATTGCTACTATTTGATAGTTGTAGCTTAGTTAAGGATGAGGTTGCTGTCACCTTTCATATATTTGGTAAAGACGTTGATTTTGGATTGGAAATTATATATAAGCTAACAAAAATGTGATAATTTTGGAACCCAGTACGACTCAAACTAAACATAAAGACAAATAGGCAAAAGAAATGACATACTCTTATAAAAACGAGAGATAATGAACTTGGTTTATGGGAACTCCTTTGTCTGCAATTTCTTCCAACTTCTAAGCAATCTTGGTAATTTTATGGTATGTTCTTTTCCTTTTTCTATTTTAGTTTTTTCATTGGTTGAGGCCTGAGGGTTCGGTCCAAGGCAGGCTTCATTCTATCAAGCCCATTCGTCGTGGGTAAGTTGAGCGCATATAGATTCATATTGGAACCTTTGCTTAACTTGGGCTGTATATTTAAGAAATAAATAGTAGAGCAAAAGCCCAACCCAAATCCCTTGTGACTTGCAAAATTTTCAATATAAAAACCGCTTTGCAGACATGAGGAATGGATTGAGGAAGCTTTGGACCCATAACCCAACTCCCTTTTAGTACTAGATTGAATGATTTCATTTAGTAGTTGGTTGAGTGAAAGGAGCTTAATGTCCCTTAAACAAGGTAATAATCTTAGGTTTAAGAACTCAACTTCCTATATGAGCAGTCTCACTCGCCAGTCTCCATTGCCAGTTTGCCACAATAGAGAAAACAAAAAAAGGAGACACCCATAATAGACAACACAACCAAAAAAGAGAAAAAAAAGACCCATCATCCCACCCCAGCCAGGTGTGGGCACCATATCTAGTTACTGATAATGAATAAGTCGGCATCGCGAATCGGCAGAGTGGACAAAAGTGACTGGTATTAAGCCACTGCTCGATGCACTCTTCATGGAATACATGACAACAGGGCATTCTTGCTGCTACGGTGCGTTTGGACAGTTCCTCCAAACAAACCATACATGTTTCCCTACAAACTTTATTATTGTCTCCAACCTCCAACCTCTCTAGTGCCTGAATGGATTCTTTCGTTGGTGGTACAGGTTTTGGCGCGCTTTCTTCCACCGCCGTCTCCAAATCTTCATCTAATTCCTCGGCGCTTTCTTCCATCGCCGCCTCCAAAACTTCATCTGATTCTACAGGTTCTGGAGTTCAAGTCAGGGTTTTGTAAAGAATTTAATGCCTGCTGCTTGTTTTATAGAGTTAGTAGCAGTCCCAGTCGAAATAGGATAACACAATGGGCATATCCTAATTCATCGAGGAAAAATTCGTAATATTTTTAGTATATTTTTTCCGGTACAATTTTTTCCCCTGTTGAGAATAGACAAATCAGTACTAAGGTTCCTTTTTTCCCATCTTCTGCCAAGACAATTTACTATGCTTTTGTTTTTTTTTTTTTTTTGGTTAAATTGATGCTTTGCCATTTTGCCAGCCATCATCGATGATTATAAACCTTGTTCTGAAAAACTCTTTAACACTCTGCCATGCACCACAAGGACAGAGACTGGACTCGCTGAAGCAGGGGAAGTGGAGCATCAGACTCTTTGAGTTACACGAAAATCAAAGAAAATCAAAGCAGCGGAATTGAATGTACGAAAAAAAGAATACTGTTAAATTATGCTAGTCTGTAGCTTCTATATATATCATAAGGTATAACAGTATATATGTGTGTGTATAATAAAAGGATTAATATAAATCTGAGCAATGAGCACAATTTTTCCTTGCACACTGCAAATGTGTCTTGATAAGTGCAGACTTTCGAAGAATCTCATCTTCCTTCCATTCCTTTGCTTTCAATTCCTTTCTGGAAAATCTATGCAACACATCCGCATGCTTGTAAACATAAAATGCAGTTGGATAAAGATCTCCACTGTCCAGACAACAACAATGCTGAGTATTGAGTGTGAGGAGGGTTTTATGGCCATCCAAAATGATCGACAAGGCATCACATGTCAAAACGCAATATGGGATCTCCAAGTGCTCGAGTAGAGGAAAATTTTCAGCAATCAAGGCTGCTTTAAAATCGGTTATTAGTCCTACCAAGTGGAGCGTACGGATGTTTTTGCAGCGAGTAGTGAATTCATCTGGCAATAACGAGGCAGGAACATGTGCTTCTTCCAAGTTGCTCAATTTAGCTAACAATTTATTGCCCAAATTACAGTCTAGGCTGTAATCCTCAGCTCCACTTAATTCAAACCGTTTCAAACATGGCAACCTGTATACACAAAGACAGTGACTATATGAGTCATGCATGCACCATGGAGTTTAATTCAAAACGACTTAATACCTTTTCCCCCAACTTGTAGTGTTTGGACATTTTGCTTCATAAACTTCGATTTTGGAAGTTTTACCCCTGAACTTCAATTTTGGGACCTTTTGCCTCCTCAACTAACAGCACCGTCAAGCCGATGACGTGGTAATCAGATCCACATCGGACAACACTGCTGACATGACAATGTCATTAGTCTGAATATCCCAAAATTGAAGTTTAGAGGGTAAAATGTCCAAAATTGAAGTTCAGGGGCAAAACGTCCAAACATTACAAGTTGGAGGGGGAATGGTACTTTAGTCAATTAAAAACTGCAGATTTAACTAATCTATACTAATTATAATGTGAAGTCCTGAGTTTGTGTCACGAGTTGACTCGGACACAAACTCAGTTTTTAAAAGATTAAAAACCAAAAATAAAAACTACCCATTTGAAAATAAAATCACCAAATATATATATAATATTTAATTTTTATTTATACTATTTAAAAAAAAACTACCAACTTAAATGTGCCAAAAAAACTACCTTTTATTTCTACATTCAAATAGTGAGTGGCATGGATCTAGTTGAGAATTATGTGAACTCCGAAACGCGTGACTAACCTTTCAGCAATGAAGGAGTAGAACGGGGGAGGCAAAGGTGATTTGGGAAGGAAGAGTTGGGTGTAAGTGGTTGGAGAGCATGTGTCTAAGTACCAATTTCAAATAAAGCATAACTACTCGGCGCCGGTTTTTACATGCTATGGCATCATCATGGGGACGCAAGTCAAGTATGTTATTTGGAGATGGGAAAAATACAGCCAAAGCTGCCAATAACCAAGGCTTGCAAAGCTTCAACACATCCATCTCCCAATCCCACCATGATAATCGCTTCATGGTGTTCACCAGAACGTCATGGTCCATCTCATCCCATCTCCTTCTTTTACTCAAATTATTCTGGTCTGGCCTTATGACCTTCCTCATTCCACGAAAGTCCACTGCAGTGCCCCAAATTGCAAAAAAGAAAGAAATTAAAGCATCAAGAAAAATCTGATAATACTAGTCTTAAATTGAATGTAGGAGGAACCAAAGACTTACTTCTTTTTATATATACTATGCTTGTCTAGTATCCAAACGCTTGTTTCAAACCCGCAACGAGTTTCCCACGGAACTATATTATCAAGAGTCAAGAACCTAATTTATTAGATACGGATTAATTAAAGATTATCTAAAACTAAACACATCTTTGCCTCAAATCGATCCGATATGAAAGAGAGATTCGTGAAGGTGAATCTATACATGGATTGATAACAAGAAAGTACAGATAACAATTGTCTCTTTTCCTTAGACTTTTTTTTTTTTTTTTGGCCAGACCTTAGAATGTTTAATAAATAGAATTAATTATTTTTGCAATTTGTACAAACAAAAAGGCGTTATTTAGATTGTACCTGGGAAAGAGAGACGGAGAAGATTGCTTACGGAGGCTGCAGAGCTTTTGAACTGCTGAGATATGCTGTTAATTAATTTTTCAGTATGTTTTTTTCCCTTTTTTTTTCTTTTATTTTACATTAGTTGAGAGTTCTTTTTGGATCTAAATTTAGTTGGGTCGAAGGCAGGCTTTCATTCTATTAAGCCCTCAGCCCATTCGTCCCATCCATTGCTTAATTTGGTGGTATATTTACGAAATAAATAGTAAAGCCCAGCCCAAATCCCTCGACTTATATATAATTTATACAAGTTATATTAGTCCGTGCTGGCGCTACGGACGTTCTTTATTTTAAAGTGGTACTTGATTAACTGATTAAATAAGGATATTAATATAATCAATTATATAAGGGCCAATAACATTTTTTTATTCTAGAGTGGTGCGTGATTGATTAATTGATTGGATTATATAAGGTTGCAGTAAAAATGCAATTATTTGAATGGATTAGTTTTAATTATGTTTCTGCATAAATCTTTGTAAGCTAACTTTTTAGATATGCAAAATTAAGAAGGTCAAGAACATGTTTTTTCTTTTTTGTAAGTAATAGGATGTGCAAAGAGGTAATAAAATATGCTGTTAATTTGATAATAATACTCATATTGAACAAAGGTTGGTTTTAATTCGAAATGGGAAAAATATTGAACGGCTCATGTTGAAGGGATGGAGGCAAAGAAGAAAGAGGAAAGAGATATGAAGGTGAAAACAGAGGGGAGTGATGGAAAGGTTTAATTTTTGGCAAACCTGAAGATTGATCAGAATCGAGGTATTGAAATGAAGCAGCAACTGAGTTGGTGAGGGGAAAAAAGACAACAGCGAGAGAAACATTAATTAAAAGTAATTAAGGGTTTAGGGTTTAGAAGCAATTAATTAAAAGCATTAAACATTATTTAAAAACAATTAAGGAGGGGAAATGTGTAATTACGAAAAATGGTAGAAGCAAAAGGAATGGGAGAAACTCATAGAGGGGATTTTTAGTCATCCGAAAAGTGTAATTACGAAAAAGGGTAGAAGGAAAAGGAATAGGGGAAACTCATAGAGGGCCTTTTTAGTCACCTGAAAAGTGTGAAAAGACCAAAAATGGCCAAAAGGAGGCACTACATTAATTCTCAATTTGACCTTTTAATAATTTGCTATGTAGTTAAAAATAATATATAGTATATATTTATAGTAAAGCCCAGCCCAAATCCCTTGACTTATATATAATTTATATATATTGCACCCTTTCTAAAAAAGAAAAAAATACGGCTTAATGAGTAAAAAGGCCCCTGAACGTTCTTACACCGAACCGTCAAATAAACCCCTAAACTTTTATTTTAGCCAAATAAGCCCCTCAACTCTTAGAAAAGACCAAATAAGCCCTTTTGCTAAGGCCAAATGCTCTAATAAGGAGTAAATGTTTTAAAATTTTCTCAAATAAGGATCAAAATACACAATTCCAACAAATTAGAATACATACTTATCAAATTTTTACAAATTAAGGAATCCTTAAATGAAAACCAATGCTTCTCATGCATACACATTAAATTTGATAGAAAAATTATATTATCATGTTAATTAAAAACCAAACCCTATTAATCAAAATAAATTCATTAAACGTATATGATATAAAATTATCGTGTGCTTTTCAATTTATATATATCTCACACATTAGTATTAACTTATATTATATCCAATTTGTAAAAAAATATAAACTATGTTTTCTAATTTGTTTAAATTGTGTATTTTGATTATTATTTGAGAGAATCTTGAAATATTTAGTCCTTATTTGAGCATTTAGCCTTAGCAACATGGCTTATTTGACATTTTTTATGAGTTCAGGGGTCTATTTGACCAAAATAAAAGTTTAGGGACTTATTTGACGGTTCAGTGTAAACTCAGGGGCCTTTTTGCTCATTAAGCAAAAAAAATACCCTTAACTTGCAAATTTTAATATAAAAACCTCTTTGCGGACATTGAGAGATTGAGTTTGGCCAAAAAAAAAAAATGACATGAGAGATTGAGGAAGCTTTGGACTTATATCCAAACTGGATTGAATGATTCCATTTCATTCTGAATTACAAAATGAAATCTTTGATTAATTGGCAAATTATAAAATGAATGGCAAGGTTTTATTTCAATTTTTCTATTTTATAGAAAATCAGTTTGGATAAGTTCAAAATTTTTTTTTTGAGGTGAGTTAAAATAATTTTTTAATTATATAACATTAGTGAAAGCTTCATTAGTTTATAGAAACTCTTTGGTCGGTATACAATTGAGTTCTTTTTATAGGACGGGATCATGAATCAACCATGTCATTTGCCCAGATAATTTAAAGAATTACACATACAAATACTCCAAATTAAATAAATATTAGTACATAATTAGCCTAATAATTTCCCACTTTGTTGTATTAGTATATTATTATATATATAGAATAGTGTACTAGTATATCATCAACATATTAAAAGCTTGACAAATGACAACGAAAACTTATATAAATCGGGCTAATCCTAAGTATATCCATTGCCATTGGTGGGGCATGGTCGGTTTTTGCTTACAAGGCAAGCGAAGAAAATTTTGGACTTAGGACTTAGGAGACTAATTAATCCATCAGATGAGTGACGCGTGGACAGAAGATGATGGTTGGACGGCTGAAAGCCCGAAGGGAGGTTCATGAATCATGATGAGGGAGAGGGAGCATGATTGGAAAATGGGGCCGCCCTCCGCCATGTGAGGCTGGTGGGAAAAAGGGCCAGGCCAGGAGAGCACGGCACAAATTGCCAAATTTGAAGTGTTGGCCTGCTTCCCGGGGGAAAGGGTCCAACGAGTGATGATGGCCCCATCGCCACCATTAAAGGAAATTTTTGAGTTGGTTAGGTCACTTAGGTCACATGTCCCTACCACCCTCCCCCATTTTCATCATTCTCACTGCAATTATTCCACACCCACGTAAAATCATCTTAATTTCAAAGGTTATTTAGTTTTATTTAAGTATTAATTCATCTTGAAAATTCTTTCAATAGTTCAATTTCGTCCTTTTTTTTGGCAGAAAGTTCAATTTCGTCCTTAAAAATGTACAAATTAGGAACTTGTAGCCGTTGAGAAATAATTGCACGAGAGTCCTCAAACGGCCGAGCTAAAGTCCAAACTCCAAAGTCTGTCACTCTCTCAACGGTCTCCAAAAACGGCAAATTTTTCTCGTCCACACAATTAACTACGCATTTTCTTTCTTTTTCTTTCAGTTTCACCACGTTTCCGTGGTTAGTCATGACTCATCATAACTGCAAAATACGACATCGCTTCGCTAGGGCCTACATCCCGACGTCATGAAAGTTCCTTTACTGCGTACATTTTGGCACTTTCCAGAAACATCTCTTGATTAACCCACAGAATAAACTCCATTTTGGCATTTTCTTATGCCAAGTGCTGAAAATAACAGTAGTAGTATTTTCTTAAGTTAAAAGTAAGTTGTTGGCAAGTTCATTTCTCAAGTGCCATCATGTTTCCTATTTCAATATGTATTTCCTTTTCTTGGACTATGATATAGGAGTATCTTTCAATTTCAATAAATCTTAAAAGATAAAGCAAATTTACATACAACATTATAGATACTCTTATAAATTTGAAATAACTTTTACTTTTTGTAGATTACACATAAGTAGTATTTTTCATTTTCAAAACAAAAAAAAAAGGTAAAATTGCTAATACTACTAGGAAACCTTTAACCGTCCAATTTCAATTGTTCAATTCTCATAAACACTCTTTGGAGTTGGTAGATAATTACTAGATTTGTCATTTATTTAGGAAAATAAAACATTTTTAGAAAGAAAATTCATTCAGCAGGTGCTCACTAGTCATTGGTTGTATGTTAGCCCAATAGCCTTTCTATAAATAGCTTTACTCTCACCATCTTTTTCCAGAAACCTCATCCCTACTCTCACTCCATCATCATCATCATCATCATCAAGCTAGACTCTGATTCTTTCTCTAAAACCCAGACAGAGAAAAAATAATGGAAGGCAAAGAAGAGGATGTTAAGCTGGGAGCAAACAAGTTCACAGAAAGGCAACCCATAGGAACATCTGCACAGACAGACAAGGACTACAACGAGCCACCGCCAGCTCCGCTGTTTGAGCCCGGTGAGCTCCACTCATGGTCCTTTTACAGAGCTGGGATCGCCGAGTTCATGGCGACTTTCTTGTTCCTTTACATCACGGTTTTGACTGTCATGGGTGTTAAAAGGGCACCTTCCATGTGTGCCAGTGTTGGTATCCAAGGTATTGCTTGGGCCTTTGGTGGCATGATCTTTGCCCTCGTTTACTGCACTGCTGGTATCTCAGGTTAGTCTGATCGTTTATCTCTTTTTTCTCTGTTTAATTTTTGCATAGCTGAATATTCTTAGGAACAAAACTTTTCTTGCATGTGGGTTATTTTTTCAGATTTTACTTGGTTCTAGGGCAAAAAGGTTTGAAATTGGTTTGTTAGTTTTGATCACTTGACATAAATTTGTATAATTGAAGAGCGTTTCCTTGATCCTTTAGCTATCTGTCATGAGAAATGAGGAGAAAAACCTGGTAGAAAATCAGGGCTCTCTGTTTTTGTTCTGTTTGACTCAATTGTTGAGTGAAACTGAGGGCAGAAAAATGTAGGGTTTCAGTTGCTGTATTGTTATAATTTGACAAAGTTAAAAATGGAAGCAAATCTGATCAGGTGAACTTTTAGTAACTATACAGAGGCATTTTACTGTTAATGACTGCAACTTGTTAATGGAAAATTGAAGGTAATTTCAACTAAGTTTTTCCAATGTTCATGGTGTGAGCAGGTGGACACATCAACCCAGCGGTGACATTTGGTCTCTTCTTGGCAAGGAAGCTGTCACTGACCAGAGCCATTTTCTACATTGTTATGCAATGCCTTGGCGCCATATGTGGTGCTGGAGTTGTGAAGGGATTCCAGCCATCACAATATCAGCTCTTGGGTGGTGGAGCCAACACTGTGAACCATGGTTACACCAAAGGGAGTGGCCTTGGTGCTGAGATTATTGGTACATTTGTGCTTGTTTACACTGTTTTCTCAGCAACTGATGCCAAGAGAAATGCCAGAGACTCTCATGTCCCGGTAAGTATATATTTATCCTTGCCATTTCTCATGCCAAAAGAAATCAACTTTCTTCATCAATATAGACAATGATGTTGAGATTGAGATTGAGATTGAGAATTGATCTCTCAATATTAAGCTTGTTGGAAATTTTGTTGTGTTTCCTGTTGTAAATACACATCAACAATAGGACTACTAGTTCAAACAAGTTCATTTGTGGCAGTGAACTAAAGGAAATTCTTCCATTGCATATTGCAGATTTTGGCACCATTACCTATTGGGTTTGCAGTTTTCTTGGTTCACTTGGCAACCATCCCCATCACAGGAACAGGCATCAACCCAGCCAGGAGCCTTGGAGCAGCCATTATCTATAACAAGGACCATGCTTGGGATGATCATGTAAGTTAATAAAACTCAAAACTAGCTACTAGTTGACATTTCATAACTTTTTGGCTTTGATTTATGTTTGTTATGACTTATATATGAAATACTAATTTACATTGAAAACAATTCTTGGTTTCTTGATCAGTGGGTGTTCTGGGTTGGACCCTTCATCGGAGCTGCACTTGCTGCACTTTACCACCAAATCGTCATCCGAGCCATCCCATTCAAGAGCAGAGCTTGAAAAATGGGTTGCTATATATCCAATAATCTGTATTTAATGGTATGCTTTGAGCTATTTTATTTTGGTATTTAAAGTTGGGAAACGATCATGTCTGTAAAGTTGTATGGTTTCAATGTTCTATGAATCAAATTTCTTCTCAATGTCAAAGAGCATGACATCTTTAATCACTTCAATCTGTTTTCTATTTGACTTAGTAATGCATGAACTGATTAATGGGCCTTGGCCCGTTTTTACAAGGAACATGGTCTGAAACGAAAGCCCACATAAACCCAAAAGCCACCTGTATGAACAATATTCCAGCCTAACGTGATTCAATTTTTCAGCCCAATCTCACAATTTAATTCCATGGATCATCCATGGCCCAACTCGAAATCATGATAAATAAAAGGAATAAAGAAAAAAATCCCACTACAAGTAGTTTTTTTTTTTTTTTTTTTTTTTTTTTTTTTTTTTTTTTAACATAAATAGATGGGGAACATTTTATTGGTGAGGTCGTTGATCGCTGCATCTACCTACCCAGATCCAAGTCCAACCGGGCCACCACCACCACTCCACCCTCAAACCTCTGCATATGGGTTGGCTCTTAATTTCAACCAATAAATGCAGCTTATACCACAAATTAAATGTTGATGACCCCCCTTCCACCCCTTTTTGGATAAAATCATTAATAACTCTGATTTTTGGACAACACCCTAAACTTTATTTAATGCAATGAAATGCTACTAATTTGTATTGGTTTCAAATTTTGGGGTCACCTTTTTTTATCATTTGAGAGATGTGAACAAATAGTAGGAGATGATGTTGATAAAGAACGGCAAGGAATATAGTAAATTGTTTTTTTTCCTAGCTATAATACTTTAGTCTATTTTTCATCTAACTCCAATTAATGATTTAATTCTTAACCGAAAATACAGCTCCTAATAAAATTTGCACCGGCTTGTGTTGACACTGAAAAGTGAAAACAATACTCCTTATGGTACAACTAGTATTTTATTTGACTCGCTAGATGAAAATAATTCCATAATAAGATCTTATACACATTTTTAACAATCCTTCAATTATCCATAAATATTTTGATAAGAAAATCTTTTTCTCCTTAGTGACAATAATATATAATCATTTCTCAAGATAAAATTTCAATTCGATTTCATTTTTAAATTTGTTTATGGCAGATATATCTACTTTCTTAATAGGGGATGTGACCGAACAAGACCATGTAGAAAGCCACCGTCTCGAAATTGAACAACAATCTTATACTAGGATTTTCCATTTTTTGAACCAAACTCGTCTTTATTGCAAAACCATATAGATTTTGCTTAATCGAATTGGAAAGGAGCAAACGAGAGTGACTCCCTAGTACTGCTACAGGTTTCTTCTTTCAAAAGTCTTTAAATGATAAAATTAGCCGGCCATAAATATTTTATTCCACACGTAATCGAATATTTCTTTTTCTTTATCACAAGGAAATAAGAAGAACTTAAAATCCAGAATTATATATTGCAATGCTTGGAACAAGAATAGTACTGTAAGGCCACCTATAAAAGCAGAAAACCATTTTCCAAATCTTCCAACTACTCCAACCAACCCTAGCTATAGCCATCTCCTTCCTAAATTGATGTTTATAAGAATTTTTATATATCCAACATAAGTTACCAAACATTCCTATTCTCATGCCAATAACACCAGAGAACAATAGTTTCAATGCATAAAAAATATAAAAATTTATTATACTAGTATTTTTAATTATTCTTAAAACAATGTCTATAATTAACGCCCATTATTCGAGGCGCCTTCTCTCATATTTAAATTTCTATCAAAGCACAATAGAGTTAAAGAAAATTATGCACAAATAATCAAATATATTGATTCTAATGAGAAATCTTTGAACAAACGAATATAGAACTAAATATATATTCATGTGCAAATTATACATAGTAAACTTTGTAAGAATAAGGGAGGGCAATAAATTTGATATAAGTCGCCGACATGTCAATCTGTAATAGGTCCTTTTCAAGTATTAATTTCACCATGTGAGCTTTAAATACTTTATTTTTCTTGCTTTGATGAAAACATTGATCATGCCCTTAGCCTAATTTCTAGTCATCATTCTACTAAACCCTAGCAAAAACTTCCAAGTACGCATCAAAAGCCATAAAAAGAAAGCAAACTTTCTTTTTCAAAGCCTAGTATTCATTTGGTTGCAACAAATTAACAGAAAATTGAACTTAATTATTATATTGTAATGAGGAAATGTTGTATAGGTGAATTTCTTGTTATGTCAGGCCACCAATCTTTGATAAAAAAAAAAAAATTCCCTTGGTTTAGTAATTAAAATCCACTTTTATTTCGTTTGGTCAAATGTTGTTTACGTAAAAATTTACAATGAATTTATTTTTAGTCACGAAATTAAAAAAAAAAGTATTTTAAATTTAAACTGTGCGGCAAACTATATTAATTTGTCTGCACAGAAAAACAGTTGAGCGATGGCAACAAGAAAACAACAATCTAAAAATTCAAAGTACTAATTAATGAGTACTTAGTATAGTGTTAAAAAGGGGTATATTCGTTACTTCACCAAAACTCTGCGTATCTGATCCTGACCCGCCTTAATCTCAGACCCTTTTAGGTAATTTCGTACTTCAACCGCCACATTTAAAACACAACGTTCCCTCTCTCCTCCCCTCTCAAAGCCCCTTCCCCTTCTCCCCATAGAAAAACAGAGTAAAACAGGGAATTTTGAAGGAAAAGAGGAAACAGAAATGGCTCCTTCCAAATCGGGGCGAAATTTTCCGCCGATTACGAAATGCGAAGGTTCGAGCTATGAATCGATCGCCGCCGATCTCGACGGGACGCTTTTAATCTCTTCAAGCTCTTTTCCTTACTTCATGCTTATCGCCATCGAAGCCGGAAGTCTCCTTCGAGGGCTTATCCTTCTCCTTTCTCTGCCTCTAGTCATTGTTAGTTATCTCTTCATTTCCGAAGCTATTGGAATCCAAATCCTCATTTTTATCTCCTTCGCCGGACTCAAGATCCGTGACCTCGAGCTCGCCTCCCGCGCCGTTCTTCCCAGGTAAGCGAAAGAGATTCAAACCTTGAGCTTAACGTTTTTTAAATATAGTCAGACTTTATTATTACTAAAATTTTAAAAGCGATCAATGCTGAATTAGTTAGTTCGATTCCATTTTGTTTGTTAATTGTTTGGTTAGATTCTATGCCGCGAATGTGAGGAAGGAAAGTTTCGAGGTATTTGATAGATGCAAGAGGAAGGTGGTGGTGACGGCGAATCCGACATTCATGGTTGAGCCGTTTGTGAAGGATTTTCTCGGCGGAGATAAGGTTTTAGGCACAGAGATTGAAGTGAACCCTAAAACGAAGAAGGCCACGGGATTTGTTAAGAATCCAGGGGTTTTAGTTGGGAAGTTGAAGAGATTAGCCATTTTGAAGGAGTTCGGTGACGAATCACCTGATCTTGGAATCGGTGACCGTGAATCCGATCACGATTTCATGGCCATTTGCAAGGTTTGTCTTCTTACTATTTACTCAGCTGGATATATATGCATAGTTCTTCATTCTAGTATAATAATACTATAATATCAATGGCGTAACTTCGTTTAATAAGTTTTTCTTCTCTTCAACTCTCCATTAACTTGTTTAGGAAATATACTTATTAAACACGATATAATCCGAGGCATAAAAGAAGATTTCATTACGTGAGAATCTTTGCTAATTCATGGTTAATTTATATCTTTAAATTCATGGTTGGTGAAACGATTATCTATTTATCTCGACTTGCTTGTTGCTTTCATTACTTTGTTACTCTTTTTTTTTTTTGGGCAATATTACTTTGTTACTCTCTAGATCACTATAATTAGCCGAAGAAAGTAGACAATGTTAATTAATTAGATAGCTTAAGCAGTTAAAGTGGAAAAAGTACTAGTCAAGTGGGCAAAGACCCAACAGTTGGGCTGCTGGGGTTAGGTTAATGCATGAGCTCGATTGGACCCACAATCTTAACATCGCTCAACGCCCCGCCAGCAAAGTTAGCTGGCCCACCCATAAATTCGGTCGCAAAATTAAATCATTTAATCCATTTATCTACCTTCATTTAAAATTTGTCTTTTATACTATAGTCTTTAATAATTCAACACAGAGCAAGAAATTTATTATACTATCACGTTGCATTATTTTATATAAAAAAAAAGATTTCCCTTTTCCTTAAAAATGATAAATAATGGCATAAAGTTTTGATAAAAATTAGATGGGAAATTTTTTCTGATATATCATTGGTCAATGCATGTAAACAGGAGGGCTATATGGTGCACCGTAGCAAATCAGCAACACCAGTGCCAGTTGATCGTCTAAAGAGCCGCATCATCTTCCATGATGGTCGTCTTGTTCAGCGTCCGGACCCACTCAATGCCTTGATCACCTTCATTTGGTTGCCATTTGGCTTCATCCTATCCATCATTCGTGTCTACTTCAATCTACCTTTACCCGAGCGCATCGTGCGTTACACATACGAAATGCTTGGTATCCACCTCGTGATCCGTGGGAACCGTCCACCGCCACCATCTCCTGGGACCCCAGGAAACCTCTACGTATGCAATCACCGTACAGCTCTTGATCCAATCGTGATTGCCATTGCACTCGGACGCAAAGTCTCGTGTGTTACATATAGCGTAAGCCGCCTCTCGAGGTTCCTATCTCCAATCCCAGCCATTGCTTTAACGCGTGATCGTGCGGCTGATGCTGCCCGAATTTCAGAGCTATTGCAAAAAGGTGATCTAGTGGTGTGTCCAGAGGGCACCACGTGTCGTGAACCATTCTTGCTTCGATTCAGTGCTTTGTTCGCAGAAATGAGCGATAGGATCGTGCCCGTGGCAGTCAATTGCAAACAGAGCATGTTTTATGGGACGACCGTGAGAGGGGTCAAATTTTGGGACCCTTATTTCTTTTTCATGAATCCTAGGCCAACTTACGAGGTCACATTCCTCGACCGTTTGCCGGAGGAGATATCGGTTAAGGCCGGCGGGAAGTCGTCGATCGAGGTGGCGAATCACGTGCAGAAGGTTTTGGGTGATGTCTTGGGGTTCGAGTGCACTGGATTGACTAGGAAGGATAAATATTTGTTGCTTGGAGGCAACGATGGCAAGGTTGAATCAATGTACAATGGCAAGAAATGATTTGGGTTTGTGGCATTTTGTTGGTCATAAGACATTTGGATTTAGAGAATGAGGAGCTTAATTACTTCTATTTTGTCTAAGTCATTGTATGAGGAACTTTAATTTGGGTTGAGATTTTAGAAAAAAAGTCATGAAGGATTTATGGAGTAATGTATTGGTTGTATGTACAATTGTTTTAGACTTTTCATATATTTTTCATGTAAACTTAGCTAAGGTAATCCTCGATGAAATTATCAATTGTGACCAAAATTTCATTTGATCACATATACTAATAAGAAATATGTTTGCACATGATTTTTCTCTCACATTTTGGACAACATTTTTTTTTGGGATAAATATTTTGGACAACATTTTGCTAAGAGAATAAAACTATAAAAACGACTTAATATCCTTTTCCCCCCCTTGAACTTGTAGTGTTTGGACGTTTTGTCCCATGAGCTTCGATTTTGGATATTGTCCCCTGAACTTCAATTTTGGGACGTTTTGTCCCCTCAACCTAACGTTTCCGTTAAGTCGCTGACGTGGCATTGCCATATGGCACAAGTCATACCAACCCGACCGACGTGGCATTATCACGTCGGACAAAACCGATGACATGGCAATGCCACGTGACATTTTTGTGCCATGTGGCAATGCCACGTCAATGAGTTAACAGAACTGTTAGGTCGAGGGGGTAAAACGTCCCATAATTGAAATTCAGATGATAAAATGTCAAAAATTGAAGTTCATGGACAAAACATCCAAATGCTACAAGTTTAAGGGGAAAAATGGTACGTAACTCCCGTAAAAACCTTATACGCTTCTTGGGCCGCACTTACCGTAGACGGTAGATGAATTATGGAAAGTAGAAACTGTTATGACTCATGGATATGGAAAAGTAAAGGGTTGGGCTTGTTTAAGGCCCAAACAAAAGGCCTAAGTCTTTTCTCTTGGTTGAACAATTTCCACTTGTCACGATCCGAATATTCCACGCAAGAATCTTAATTACCCAACAAATTGCATCACTTTTTAAATCCTTTGAGGTCCTTTCCCGGCAAACATTTGTCGGAACGCGAAACATTTCAGCGATGGGGAGGCCCTTCTCATTAAGTACGGCGGAGATTTCCTCCTCCGAATTTCCCAAAACGCTCATTTTAAACCCACTTATTTACAATCTCTACCAAACACAAACCCGCCGTAATTTCCATTTGCATGGAGGGGTATTCTTCCTAATCCTGTCATTTCATGTCGAGGGCCTTTCATCTCTCAGAGGATGATATGCCACGTGTCCTTCTCTCCACCCTCCTTTGCTTCCCTTGTGAAAACCACTGAGATTTTTCCCGCTTCGATAAAAAAAGAAAAAGAAAAAAATAAATAAAAGCTCCACAACAAATTTCTAATCGAAGAAAAATAAGAAACCTCGGTTTATCCATTCCAGAGTCAGGGAACGAACGTTGGCGCTAAGAGCTAAAACACGGTGTCGTTTCCTGCACTTTTGAGCTTTCGTTTTGAACTGAGATGGTATAATTAGCTCTTTTTAGCTTTAAGCTTTAAACTCTTTCACTGTAACACTTGTGATATAGCAATGGCTATCGGCGGTCTGATTTCGAACCGGAATTTCGGTTCGTTTATTGGTTCAGGTATTGTTCACTTGCTTTTATTGAACTGCAATCCTTGATTGGAAATTGTTTGAATGAAGTAGTTGTTTTAAGCTTAAAATATTAGCTGCATTTTAAATTTCCCTTTTTCTTGTGGATTTATTACTTGCATGTTTACTTTTTCCCTTATTTTCTTAGCTCTGCTTATAGATATAGTCTTTCCCCACCTTGAATGCATTCTCCCTATATTGATTTGATACATATGGTCTCATTGGAGTTGAATTTGCTTTAAAGTGGATAAGAGTAGCTTAGATTCCATGGCATCATTGAAATTTTATGAAAATTTGATTGCATACAAGAATCAAGATTCCAAATTAATTTGTTTATCAAAGTTCCAAGTTTGGAGTTGATATATGATCTTTGATGCTGAATTGTTTTTTACCGCTAATGGAGTGATTTTACTATATAAATTTGACTGTATCCATAAGGAAGCAATTGCTTCAACTGTTCATTCACTTCAGTTTTATTTTTCTATTATATCTACTTATTCTATAAAATCTTCTAGAGCTGTTTTGCAAAACTGGGATATAGTCCAATTGGGGATTTTGATGGGGTAGTAGTTTTGTTGGATAGTCGACTAGTGTGAACTGTAGTGTAAAGGTTCTAAACTGCCCATAAGCTTTGGTGAATCCGCCTTGTTTGCATAGTCCCGAGATTCTTCACTGTCCACCGTAAACGTGTAATATATGCAACGCCTCTAGTATTAATTTTAATTAATTTATTGCTTCCATTTGGAGATTCCTTGTCCTTATTATGGCAATTTCTATGCTACATTAGCACAATTCCCCTTAAACATCTCTATACTTTTGGTACTTCTAACTTCTGAGGCTAGTTGTACTAAAACTCTGAAAATGGCAGGTAAAGTATGCCGAGGGGAGCAAACCATCTTATTTCACAGAGGAGAGAGGTCAGGTGTTGCTGTTGTGCAAGGCAATATGTTGTACCGAAAGTCGTGCAGTCAAATGGCAAATGGTTTTGTATCCGGATACTCATATGGCCGGTTTGTTCGAAATACTGTTCATTTAGATGAAAAAACTTTGAAACCTATATCCATTTCTCCTAATGGCAGACAACTTATTTCTTCAATGTCCCTGAGCTGTTGTGAGAAGTCTCACAGAGTTTATCCTCAACAAAGAAGTAGAGGAAGTTTTGGATTTTGTTCTTCAAGTCCCTCACTTGGAGGTTGGCTTCAGCCAGGTCACAAGGATGGGATCAAGAAAAACAGGAGTCGTGCTTTCTATAAGTCTGAGGAGTATGACATAACAGAAGCAAAGGTGGACTCTTTGCCATCACCAGATGGAACCAATGAAGCAGTTCTTGTTGGAGGAGACATGCAGGAAGCAATTCCTTGGTGGCAGAGTTTTCCAAAGCGCTGGGTTATGGTGCTTCTCTGTTTTGCAGCATTTCTGTTATGCAACATGGATCGTGTGAGTAATTCTCTCTGTGAAGAATATCACTAGAATACTTCTTGACTTGCATGCAGACTGAACTGTGTGTTATATATGCCTTTTGCAGGTGAACATGAGCATTGCAATACTCCCTATGTCTAAAGAGTTCAACTGGAACAGTGCAACAGTTGGTTTGATTCAGTCCTCTTTTTTCTGGGGGTATCTCCTCACTCAGGTCTGGATCAAATGTGTTTGGATATGCTGAATTGTTTAGTTTCGATTCAATTGAGGATGTCCATGTATATCAGCATACAGTGTATCAAGCTTCTAATATGCTGAATTTTTAAATTAAGTGTTTGTTGATGCTAAAATTCTTCTAATCTTTTTAATCTGATATTTTCATTTTACATACAGATTCTCGGAGGCATATGGGCAGATAAAATTGGCGGAAAGCTAGTCCTGGGTTTTGGAGTTGTCTGGTGGTCAATAGCTACAGTTTTGACACCAATTGCTGCAAGAATTGGACTTCCATTTTTGCTTGTTATGCGTGCTTTTATGGGAATTGGCGAGGTTTGTGGTTAACTACATCCATAACTCACATGCTGACATGCTCATGAAGCAGTTTTTTTATCCTTTCTCTTGTACAAACTGGCTAAGAATGTAGAAATCTTTGATTAACATTAACTAAACTTATGAGTTGGAAGCAGATGAAAGAATGAGAGAAAAAGAAAAATTATCATTCTCGTTAAGTTTAATTGATTGGAGTTTTATAGCATTTGATCTGGCCTCTATGTATGCTTCCTTACTAAGCCAAAGTTCCTCACCTTCCTAGAAGAGGGTGCAACTTGCAAAAGCTTCTGATCTACTTGATCTATATTCCTTACAGGGTGTGGCTATGCCAGCAATGAACAACCTCCTTTCTAAGTGGATTCCAGTGTCAGAGAGAAGCAGATCACTTGCACTTGTATACAGTGGCATGTATCTTGGTTCTGTTACGGGTCTAGCTGTCTCTCCTATCTTAATCCACAAGTTTGGATGGCCATCTGTATTCTACTCATTTGGCTCCCTTGGAAGCATCTGGTTTGCTTTATGGCTGAGCAAAGTAAGTTGTGATTTCTTTAGTTATTTACTTATTTTACAAAGTATGTTATGGAATCAACAAAAAACCCTCTACTCTTGAACTCACCGATGTAAGTGATAAGGCTGAATGGTGCTTGATATGAAGTCCAAACGAGCTGAACCTGTTCATACCATGGTCCTCCAGGATATGATAGTTTGCCATCAGTTTCTGCTCCCATTATACAAATAACCTTTTGATTGCCAATCTTGTTTGTTTTAAGATGGATAATACAATTTAAACTAGTAAACAAGATTCAGGGTTTTGTATGTGTTAAAAAGGTGAATGAATTAATATAGCATCTGAATGTTTTTCTTGGTACTTGCATTGAAATATCTTTCTGTCAATAATGTTGCTTCTCAGGCATATAGCTCCCCAAAGGATGACCCAGGGCTTAGTAAAGAAGAAAAGAAACTAATCATGGGAGGCAGCATATCAAAGGAACCTGTTAAGGTCATTCCATGGCGATTAATATTATCAAAGGCCCCTGTTTGGGCTCTCATAATCTCTCACTTCTGCCATAATTGGGGAACTTTTATTCTCTTGACGTGGATGCCTACATACTACAATCAGGTATTAGAACATGGCTTAATGGTCGGTGTCTACTGACTAATGAATTTGATTTTTTCATAAATATTATAAACCACAACTTTACTGTTGATATTGACTCTGGACACATTTTTCTCTGCTTTGAGGTTTCACCTGCAGTTGTTATGTTCTTTCATCTAAAAATGTATATATTGAGCTGATTTATTTTAGGGCGTAAAGAATTGGTTGGTTCTGCTTAGCACTTATTGCCTTATTGGCCATGAGGTATGCCGTGTATATGGCTCCTTGCACTGGTGCAGGCTGGTTTGCTGTTGTAGCCCATGCCTTTCCCATGGCATACACCATAATCTGGCAGAGCTGGATGCCAGCACTGCTGGAGGATAGATTTACTGATCATTGATTGCTAAACTTCCCATTATTGTTTCTGAGCTATATACTTATAACCTTTTAGAAATCTAAGCCAGCTTGCGTGAAATTATGTTGATAGCCAATTTCATGGTTGTTCTCACAGGTTTTGAAGTTCAACCTCACTGAATCTGGACTCTTCTGTGTGTTGCCATGGTTGACTATGGCTGTCTTTGCCAATATAGGAGGGTGGATAGCAGATACACTTGTGAGCAAAGGTCTTTCCATAACAGCAGTTCGTAAGGCAAGTATTTCTTCTTCTTTGATTATTGATTTTGTTTTTTTTTAATAAAAAAATTAAAGGTTAGCAAGTACTTGAGAGTACCGATATCTAATATTGATTAGTTACTATTGTTGAAACGTTTCTAATTCTTATTCTAATTTCTTAGGAACATTGGTAGTTGCTTAAGAAAATTCAGTCTGAGTTGGTTTTTTCTGTATGCATCATAAACAGATTTGACCACATTAGGATAAGTACAAAGGTTCACTTGAATTATTGGGTGAACACGAGTAGACCCTCTAGTCTGCACTTTTATATATGCAGTAAAAATCATACATGGCATTCAGACCTAATCTTCTTCCGATATGATATAGCAAGACATTACTACTTAAGTAGAATTCTTGCTCAAGAGATTGTAATATTACTCCATTGATACTTATTTTATATAATCATGTCTGAACCTATTAATTTTGCAGATCATGCAATCAATAGGTTTTCTGGGACCGGCCTTCTTCCTTACACAGCTAAGCCATGTCAGGACACCTGCTATGGCAGTGCTGTGCATGGCGTGTAGTCAGGTATTGTCTTGTTTAATTTCAATTTGAAGAACTCTGGTCTTAAGGCGTTTGGTTTCTGTCAAGGTTGTAAAATCGGATGCAACTAATTAATTTGTGAAAATTGTACTGAAATCAGTCCATAAATGCTGTTTCCTTGACAGGGATCTGATGCATTCTCTCAATCTGGTCTTTACTCTAATCACCAAGACATTGGCCCACGCTATGCTGTGAGTTTTGCTATTTTTATATAGACTTATGCATAACTTAAGACTTAAGTGTGATCATTAGCTAGACCACTTTAACATATATATTAGGAGCTAAACCTAATTATCTTTTTACTACAAGTTTGTTCTCATCGTCATGACTCATGAATGCGCCTTTCTCTTCAATCACAGGGAGTTCTATTAGGACTGTCAAACACGGCCGGAGTCTTGGCTGGTGTTTTTGGTACAGCTGCAACTGGCTACATCCTCCAACGAGGTATGGAAATTTGAATCTTTGCTGTCAACACCGATATTCCTATTGAATTCATGGTATCACGTTCAAAAATGACACCCCAAAATTACATTTGCAGGTTCCTGGGATGATGTGTTCAAGGTGTCGGTCGTGTTATACATCATAGGCACATTAGTCTGGAACTTATTCTCAACCGGAGAGAAGGTCCTGGACTAGGAAAACGCTATAGGAGGAGAAAGACTGGAAGCCTACATAACTGAAACAGAACAACTTTTGGAGTAATAGTAGAAGGAGCGTGTATGCCTAGGCGGGTGGGAAAAAAAAAAGAACGAGCTGAATGCTGCTGCTATAATTAGTGCCATTATTAAATGCTTTTTACCAACTTGTAAGCCCCCCTTGGTGTACTTGAAAACAAATGTATTTTGAGTTTGGCTGGAAAATTTTGGGCCAAAAAAGTTCCTTCTTTCATTTCATTTTATATATGTTTTAATAATGTATGACGTTATGGTGAATATAGGTACCAACCCATGCCATGAAACCTCATCTTCTTTGCCCATAAAACTCTTCTGCTTTTTGAAGCATTCTAAAAGTAAAACCATATGATTTCTTCGGCCCAAGAAAACCATATGATCTCGCCACAGCATCCCTAATTTATTAGGTAGATATTCGTTTTCATACTGGGACTCGAACCCTAGTTTTTAAAGATGAAATAGATGTTTTTAAAGATGAAATAGATGAAATGCAAGCATCCAACCATTAGAACAAGAGAAGAACGGATGCCTTCTTAGCAATCCCTTATTAGTTGAAAATACTGCCTTTACATTTCGTCTTGAAGTTTTCGGGCCAGGTTTCGAGTCAGGCTATGTGGGCCTCGTATGGCCTAGAAACAGCTAATATTGTCGCCTTGCCCTTCAGCCCATTAAAATTAAAATCAGTAAGAACAAAAGGAAATTAATGATCTATATGCAAATATTGTTGCTTAACAGTATTATATACGAACTGGAAAATTTATTCATTGGTTTGGTTACTTTAATGTAAGATCTCAATTGGGTTGGGTAGATGGATAAGACGTAAAAGCCATCACCAAAAAAAAAAAAAAGTGTAGAAAACCCAACAAAAGAAGACTTTGATCCCCACTTTACCACTATACTTACTCGTTTGATGTTTTCATGTTTGTGGAATTTTGTCGTCCCAAGAGTTATTTCCTTTTCGAATTCAACATTTGACAGCTTATCCTTTCAAAACATATTGAACAAGAAAAGTAGCATAATCATGAAATCCTGACTTGAAGTAAAAGAATACATATAAGATAATCTATATTAATCTAACTCCAAAGATTATTCACGTTGATACGTTTGACGGAAATATATATAAACAAAACAAGAAGATGAAAGAATTTTATAGAATAATAATATTTCTAAAGGGTTTCCCTACAAGAAAAGCAAAAGTAAATAAAATTGTAATAATAATAAATAAATACTTCTCCCTATATGATCTCTCTCTCATATATGAATGATGAAGCTTAATTATATGAAATTGAACTTCCCCTCTGTAAAGTTAAACATTTCCTTCTTCTCAATTCCTTTGGCTGCCGCTGCCATAGCCGTGAACATCATTATCCCAATGGCCCCCCACTCAAGAAAAATTAAACCAAAAAAATTAACTCTGCCGTTTACCCAAGTTCACGCGCCTCCCATGTGAGTTTAATTTCACCACCATTGCCTTAAATTTTCTCACCCAACCCAAACTCCAACTCCACCAACCAACCTCTCTGATTTTTCATTTCTAAAAAATTAATCACAATTTACCATTGCAATTACTATGCAATTCTGCTTTCTTTTGATCAGTAATTATCTTTTCAACAATGGCTCCCAAATCTCTCCCATGCACGTTCACTTTAAGCCCATATTTCATAAACAAAGTTAGAGACATCTTCTGCTCCACCTTATGGCCCGGCACCAACGTCAGCTTATGCCTCATCAGCGCTGCCGCCGCCACCGATTTCATTTGAAGATAAGCCAATCCTTTCCCCAAACATATTCTCGGTCCTGCATTGAATGCCACGAATTTATAAGAGTCATGATTTATGAAGCTCTTCCCATCAGCTGACAACCACCGCTCAGGGCGGAACTCGAGGCAATCGTCACCCCATGTTGACCTCATTCTTCCGACTGAGTATATTGAATATGTCACCGCCGAACCCGCCGGAACAAATGTTCCGTCCGGCAACACGTCATCGGCTATCACGTGCTTTGAATCTTCCGGCACCGAAGGGTATAGCCTTAGGGTCTCTGACAATGCTGCCTTCAAATATATCAATCGGTCAACTTCTTCGAACTCCAACGGCTCGTCGAGCCACTTTGACGTGTCAACGCCACGTGTCTCGATCAGGACGGTGCAGATTTCACGTAGGATTTTGTCTTCCACTGATGGGTGTTGGGTCATGAGCCAGAAGAACCAGCTGAGAGCGACGGATGACGTGTCACGGCCGGCGAGGATGAAATTGAGCGCCACGTGTTGGAGAAACTCGTCGGAGTAAGATTCTTTCTTCTTCATGAATCTGGTGAGGAGATCGTCGTGAGGGTTCCCATCTTTTTGCTGACTCAGCAATTCTTTCTTACGCGCGTTGATGACTTCGGTCAAATAGTTGTCGATTTGGACAAGGTTCCGGGTCAAGCTCACTTCTAATCCGAGCCGAAGCCATCGCTTTAGCTTCCATAAAACCTCCGGCAAAATGAACCTTTGAAGAGAGGCTTCCGTGGCTCGATCGAAAGCCGTTGCGAAGCCGTTTTCGGGTAACCCATCGGCGCATGTTTTTGGGTCTTTTCCAAAAGCCAAGCCACAAATGTTATCAAAAGTGAGCCGAAGCAACACATCTTGTAGATCAACCGGCTCGGCTGTGGTTTGAGCTTTCTCAAGAATAGGGCAGAATCGGAGTTTAATGGCTCGACTGACCCATCGAGCCATGGCTTGGCGAAGAGTCCGGGTGGTGAATTCCAGTGCGGCAGTCCTCCTTTGGAATAGCCACGTGTCACCATCGGAGTTGAATATCCCTTGACCGAGCAGATCATGGAACACCGCTTGCCACGTTGGACCTTTGGGGTAATTGTCGAAACGGGTCTTGAGGATGTGCTCCAAGTTCCTGGGATCGCACGTGACAGTCACGAGACCTTGTTTCTTGGCCAAGAAGGGGATAGCGCAAATGCAGGTCTGGTAGGTGCCGCCGCACGCACGGAGGTTGTCGGAAATCCAGTCGTGCATGCGGTCACAGTTCTCGATCAAGCCTGGAAGACTGCCCAATAAAGGCCAGACACGTGGACCGCGCAGTGACCGTGAGATGAACGTGAACCACAGTAGGTAAGCTGTGATACCCGCCAAAAGTAACAAAGCAGTAGATACATCCATAATAGTAGGTAACCAAAACAATCAAATATTTTCTCGAGAAAAATTTTCCCAGGAAAAGTTGCAAAAGAGGAACTTACCTCCAAAACCAAAAATGGGTATTATTCAAAAAGAAATGGGGAAGTAAACAAACTTTAAACACCCCAAAACGAGATATTTTTACAGTACAAAATGAGGGTTTACGTACGTTAAAGCTGCAGCTTCATTAGAAAAGAAGAGCTAAAATGGAGAGGAAGAAAATGAAATGAAGCAGAAAGAGAAAGAATGAAGAGAAGAAGAAGAAGAAGAGAGTGATAGTACAAAATGGAGTATAGAAAGAGGATTTATAGGTGAAAATTATAAAGAGAGGCAATTATTAAAGACAGACTGTTCCCTTGAATTGCACCATCTCTCTTCTCCTTTTTTTTTTCCTTTCTCCTTTCTCTCTTTAGTGTCTAACCATCAGATGCACCGCCATTAATGCGCTGAGAGGTCGTTGAAACCTTTTTTTAAAAGGGTGAAAATAAAAATTCCAGAGAGTCTATATACAAGAAACTTACAGTAGCAAAACTTCAAAGAAAAAAAAAAAGACTAGCTAGTAACTCTTTTCTCTTTCCTCTATACGATCAACTTCACCTAATTTTGCAGGGAAAGAAAGAGGGACTTTAATTCAAGCATTGAATGAAGAGAATTAAATGAGTTTAGTTGTGGAACTAAGACAGAGAAAAAAAAAAGAAAAGAAAAAGAAAAACACCAAATTGACACAACAATGAAGTTAAAAAGCTTGATAATCAAAAGAGGGTCACACAAAAGAAATTAATAACACACTCTCTGTTTTTTGGTTCCCTTTTAGGTTATTATATATATAGCAACTAGGAAGGAGAGTAGTTTATTTTGTTGTTTATTTGATAAATAAATGGAAAAAGAAAAGAGAAAAAAGAAAAAGAAAACAATGGGTTGTTGTTACTTGTTAGAATAAGGTGGTATAAAAATTTAGATGAGAGGGGTCTTAAATGAAAATGGGTTGAGTCATGTGGGCTTCTTGGTTAGGGTTGGGTGAGCAACCCACCAACAATTTATAACGCTCTCCCCGGAACTTGCATGCCTTAATATTAACATTCTTCATGATTCAATTTCTCTACCTTGGCTTTGGCTTATCCAATTTCGATCGATCTGCAAAATTCAGTAAAAAAGAATAAAATAAAACAAAAATCTTGAGATAGACTTTGTTCATATATAAGTTTGACCTTTGTATCTTTATTAAATGCTTACTATGTTAAAAAAAGATGTGCCCATATTTTTTTTTTTGCTCATCTGCTAAAAATAAAAAAGTCAAATGATCGGCAGTCGGCACACAAACCTGAAAGCTTGAACAGGTGGCAGTAACCAGAAGCATAATATTATAAGAGCTTGATTTAACTAGTTTGTTCGTATTATACCTTTATTTAAATCTTTTGTTCTTCCCTTTTCTTCTTTTAGTAAAAAGTATGATAAGTGTATTTTTTACTCATTGTTTTCATATACTATGATTCCCACGTTGATGTCACTTTTTGATTGTGCTTTCATCTCGAATTCTGGTTCAATATATCGTTTTCAACATGAAATCCATACAAAATGATATTGATTATTATGGATTACTATGATTTATAATCAAGGTAGATAGTATAAAATTAAAATAGAAAGAAAGGAAAGAGGATTGAGCTCTCCATTACAAAAATCCATAAAATAAGCTTGAATTGTTACAAAAGAATCACCAATATTGTTTACGTGTGGCATTCAATATTATGGTGCATGCCCTGCAAGACACTTAATAGCTAGGTAGGATATATAGGAAAGAAGAAGAGACCATTGTTTTTCTTGAGTAAGTCAAGTCAACCATAGGTTTTGTGATGTAATAAAATTTCAGAAGAATCCCATGGGAAAGATAAATATAAGGTTTTAAAACTTAAAATACCGCGTTGACCTATCATCCAAAATTAATCTCAGCTTGGCTCATGTTGCAGAAGTTGCAGCTACCAGAGGCTAAGAGCCAGAAGAAGGAGATAACGTGTATAAATTATGACAACAATTGGGGACCAAACCGTAGGTGGTGCATGCAATATTAATAACTACTAGTAATATATATGAAATCAAGGCAAAAACTATAGTATATATTGATAAATTATACATACTTTTTTTTTAATTTTACTTTTATGTATTTTGTCTTCTTCTTATCAATTTTAAACGATCGATCTGCAAAAGTTTATCATTGTTATGGGCTATTGAAGACTAGAAGGCAAATGGGTCAAAGTAAATATTGATGAATGGTTAATTAATTAATTCACTTTTCTGTGGGCATAATATGGTAGTAATTCGTCAAGTGTTTGAGTTGGGAATATGTTTATAGGTGGAAAATTTATTGAATGATGATGACTTGGGCCATCGGCATCTTACGAAGGTCAAAACTTGATAACACAGGTTTGAATAGACTTTTGATTTCTTTGTCTTTTTTCCCCTTTTGGGTTTTATTTTAGATAATGATATTGAAAAGAAAAAATAGATTTGGAAAACAGGTGGCTGCTCTCATCTGTAATTAATATATTCAACATCTAAATATATCCAATATGGATAATTAAAAGGAGAAAAATTAATTAAAGACGAATCAATAGGGCTGGCTAAATTTAGGTGGACGACCATATAGTTGGGTTAGTTATCTTGATTGACCATTTGCCAATGGTCAATATGCTGATTTTAGATTAGTTCTACCATATTGCAGAAACTTCTTACCAAAAAAATGAAAAAAATGTAAACATTTCATATATAGTTAGTTGATTCTTGAGTTTTTAAATATCAAATTATATATGAAATTCATCGTTTTCCATTTTCATATAACATTATTCAACATTTGGTTTCCACTATAATATTCGTATATATATAGAGGGTGCTAAATTAATTGTTGGTTGTAACTTGTAAGATCAATAGTAAATTAACATTACGGAGACAATGACAATAAGCAATATATATAAACTTTTCTCTTTTTTTCTGTTCTTTCTCACGTACCAAACAAGGCTATGGTTCGTGGTTCAATTAAATCCTCATTGCATGATGAAAAATAGAAATGGGTTGTTGAAATTGTTAAGATCGACATATCCATATTCCACTTGTAGTACATTATTATACACTCAAGAGGTTAATGTTTCAACAACTATATATCAATCTATATTTTGTTTTTTTTTTTTGGGGGTGATTATTTATTGTAAATTATAAAAAATACAGAGTACAGGCCCAAGATCTTTTTGGGCCAAAAGGCCCCAAGATCATCCTGCGCGTGGGAAAATGCGAGTCCATAGATATTGATAGATTGCCAAAATGGCAGCCCATTGGCTCAGTCAGTCAGATTTCAAAACCTTTTCGGATTATAAGATCGTAGTGTAGAGATTTGCTGCCCGAGATTCTTTGGCTTATATGCACTTCAAAGCATAGGAATAATGATTCATCAGAAATAACAATGGAGAAACATAAAACACTAGGAAACAACAAGAACTTTGTCTAACAATATGTTTTAACTCCAATGAATTTTGAAGGAACACTATCAGGATTCATAAAGCAAAGCGTAACTGAAATGTTAAATCCCTAAATGAATGTAATGTTAGAATCACATAGAAAAGAAATAGCCAAAATACAATTATTGACTCCCCCAGATGCTATAACGTACCTCTGCAACTGCAAGTATCTTTGATTTGGACCAGATTTGCCAATTCATGCAGTACCATATAGACGATAAGTTAACAAACTTGATATGCACATACCATGCTTCAGAACAGAAGCATGTTAAAACAAAGAATGATCGCCTTTGAATTTCTTAATGCTCCCCCCTGCGTAATCAATTGAGACTGAAACTTAAATGATGATATGATAGCATCTCCTCGCTTCACAGATCACCTCCTATACAGGTATTTTGACAAAGGGAACTTAAGGCTCCTTGCCACCTGTACACATTTGGAATAGGAAATAAGATTCATATATCGACGGATAGCATAACCAAACATGTAAAGGAAGTAAAGAGCATAACCTAAATATCCAATCTGTCAATGATCCATTACAAGACAGACTGTGAGGAGATTACCTTCAAAGCTAATTCTTCACTCACTGCAGTCCGATATCTTGTTGAGCCCTCTAATGGACAGCTTCCTCCTTTAATGATAAAATTAGCATTACAAAGACTAGACAGTTGCAACAGAACGTCAGACATGAGTCCACTACTCCCTCCTTCAATGGTTAGATCATGACTTCCTTCTTCATCAAACGGATCTTCTGCTAAAGATGTTATACACTGAAATATGGCTAATAATCTCTCCAATGGAAAAGTTCCAGGCCCTTTCATGAGCAATTCCTGCTCTGCCATTTCTTTCTGTTCCCTTGATTTTTCAGAGGCCCTGAAGATAAGGTAATTTGATCAAGATTTAGCTAATATTTATAAGTAAGAAGTAGCATACAGAAACTGAGATGAGTTTATTAGTTGTTAGATATATGGCATGCAGTATCTAACCAAGAAATCAGCAGCATAAAACAGATTACAATCATTAAGCTATACAGATAATTTCTACTCACCAATACCAAAGAGTCAGTTCTTAATAGGAAAATTCCCTAGAGGACTAGATGCATCTCATGACCAATAGATGAATTAAGTCTAAAGAAATAAGGGAGCTCTTATGGATCCTAATATGGGGCAGGTTTATTTCCTTGGCCTAGAAATGAAATGAGGTTATTATTGTACTTACTTCCTCTTTCGTTTGCGACCATCTGAACCTCCAAATGAATCAAATAATGACGCATCAAGAGTAGCTGGGTTTTTGGAAGCAAGGAAAGCTGAAATAAGCAAATACTTTGCAGAAGTAGACATATGAAAATCCATCTTATCATGATCTTCATGAATTCCTGGCATCTTTGAACTGCATTTTTTCATTGACTCCTGGATGGATTTAGCTCTGAGAAGAGGCTGAGACGGAACCTGGAATGTTTCATTCAAAACAGAAGCGATACGTGGCTGAAGTTGACTAAACAACCTTCTCTTCATCTCTTCATTTAGCGCAGCTTCCTTATCACTTAAAGGTTCAGAATACATTTTAAATAGCAAAGAAAAGGCTGCAGACAATTCGTCTACTCGTCTAGTAACTCTACAGAAAGGTCTCAGCACAACACTATTTGGCATAAAGAAGAAAGAGATTCATCAGTTGAAGCACACAAAAGAAAAGAAGAACTCATAGGCTTTCAGGTATTAGTACTTACTCGAGAAAGGAGGAATACAACTTGCGGTTGCTTTGATTTGCCATAAAAATTTGACGAAGATCATCTTCTGTGTAGTCAGGAAAATAAAGAGTAATAGGCTCCATGTATCCCATATTTGAGTAAAATGTATCAGGTGAGGTGTTGCTAATGAAGATAATTCCCACCTCAGGCATCTTTAAAATGTCAGAAAGATTAAATAAAAAAGGTAATATGGTAGAACTTTTATCCCATTTGCGAACAAGCTCCAAATTGTCAAAAACCAAGTAAATCATTGTTCCATTAGGCTGTTCACTAGACTTAGAACTCGATTTCCCCAAATTCCCCTTGAGATTTTCTATCACACTCTCCAAGGCTTCACGAAGATAATTAACAAAATCAGATGGCTTCTCACAACGTTTTGAGCTAGAGTAACTATTTCCTGAATTCTTCCTATGAAACAACAGCTGGTTCAATATGGACTCAAACAAAATCCTAGGACTATAACATGTAACACAACTCGAATAGACCAAAGGGCGATTTAGATGCATGAATACCTGGAGAGTGACACTGGTTTTCCCAGTAGAAGGGCCTCCATAGACCAGAATTGGAAACATGGGGGAATTCAAGGGACCCAAAAGGCGCAAAAGCTCAAGAATTTGAGCACGCCTACCGGGAAAATTAGACAATAGATCCTCAAAGCTAAGGGGTGGTTGTCTGAAGCCGAGGTCCTGGAGTGTTGGCTTGTAGAATTCAATGGGTTTTGTTGATTCAACACCATTGTTGGAAGTAGAGTAAGATCTAGTTGTTCTTCTTGTAACGGGTGAACTTTCCTCTCTCGCCATTAATTTTGCATTCAAAGAAGCATTCCACTGATACATTCAAGAAAATGAGATTTCGTTAAATCAGAACTGAAAACAAAGCTCAACAACAGTTTGTTAAATCAGAAAGGGAGAGATATCAGAAGGTAATTACCTGATTAAAATCGGTGTAGACGAACTTAAAACTAATCAGCGAGGAACCGAAACCCTAGAAAGGAGTGGGCTTGGAATTTGGTGGTATGAAAAAATAAAAGGTGAGAAAATGTTTTCCCGCCAGAAAGGGAAGGAGATGATGCTTGGGTGCGGACAAGCGCAGCCAAATACTGGGTGAGAGTGAGCTCCTATTCCCGTATCTTTGGGCCAAACCCAACCCAATTAGGCCTCGCCCAAACAGGGCTTTCTTGTCTCCTTCAAAGTTCAAACACTTTTCACTTTGAAAAGAATCTTGAGTAACTTTTTTTTGTCAACAACTCCCTTTTAGATTCGTTTTGTTTCTACATTTATTACAATGAAAAGTTCCATTAAGGACCCAAAAAAAAAATTCCATTACTATTTGGACAATTGCTTATATAGTTATATATATACATACATTCATCACAGTAGCCGGTGTGGCCCCTCAAGTTGGGTGCCATGCCAACATTACGATTTACGACCTGAGATTTGCAGAGAATAGTAATTTCAATGGTAACTAAAAGCGGGGACGCAAGAAACAATGGCAACAGTATAATTACAAATCACATAAACTTTTTAATAATGCAGCTATGTAGCTTTTCATAAAAGATAAAGACAAACAAGTTGAGCCAAACAGCAAACTAACATATTAACACCCAATTCAATCTGCACCTCACTCACTCACTCACTATGTCTTTTCATCATCATCTCAAGTTTTTTAACTGTCACTAGTGGAGCTGCCCCTGACAAACGAATAACGGCGATGTCCACCAACAATAACGTCTTTAAGGCGAGATATCGAACCCAGCACCCGACCTGTTTTCTGTTAAAACTCAAGGGTAAAAACAAAGTCAATATCCAAAGAAACATTCAGGCAGATAAGAAAGAGGAAGTGGAATTAAAAAGGCAGCAGCATGCTCATTGCTGAATTAAGCCTAAAACAGCACTCTGCAACAAACATACATTCCAAGTTCCATAAACTTGATATTATTGATATAAAGAGTTAGCAAAGGTTACATTCTTTGACACCAATAACTATTAACATACAAGCTGTTGCAATCAACAGAAACACATATCTTGTATCTTCATTCCTTCAAATTGTTTTAGTTTCTCCCTAGTCCCTACTCAGTCACCATGTGGTTTTCCTCTAGCAAAAGATTACACAATCCTTTTTTGTAAACCAATTCTCATCATTCAAAAGTACCACAAGTGTTCATAAATAAATACACATATTGGCTAGAGATAGGAAAGATAGCACCTGTCATTTCCAAAACTAAGCATTGTCAATTTATTCAGAACAAAAAGATCAATGAGAAGCAACAATTCTAACATCCCCTCGCTTTCACAAAGTAAATTGTTCACAGGATTCAAAGAAATATAAAAACATGCATCACAGATAAGTTGCAATTACAAATTAGTATACCTCATTATTGATGCTGAGCTGCCATTTAAGTTGCAACACTTGCCACCTCTCTTGCTGCCAATGCTGCCCAATAATCACAAGGCCCATAACAGCTGCTGCAACGAAAATGGACCAAAATGCATTTGCATCTTTCGCATGAGTATACAAGGACACCGCTCTTCTCTTCCACCAAGCTTCACAAGGGAGGTTGGAGCCATCATATTTAGCATCAGGTAATGTCTTTGGAGACTGAGGGATGTCTGCAGGGGAAACTACGCCTTGCTCGGATGCTTCAACTAGTTCAGAAACTATTGAATCCTCACCATAGGTGGTTGATCCAGCAAGTGCTTCCTCACTATGGAAAGAACTAAATGCAGCAGCGCTATACAAACTCTGGTCCTTGTCAATCAAATCCAGACCTTGCAATGTTGTGCCTTCTTCAAACTCTGTACCATGCTTTTTATCAAAAAACTGCAACCCATGAAACTCATCATGTACATTCAACCCTTTCAAAGTCCAATCTTCCTCTCCCTTTGTCCTAGACCTGCCACCTTCGTCCACACCAGATTCAGGGACCACATCCTTGCCTACATGTTCGATACTATCATCAGGTTCCAAAGGTTCTATTGGCAAATTCTCATGCTCACTGGGGGGAAAGACAAAGTGACCAGACATGAACAAAGCACGAGAAGTTTCTGCTACCTCTGGCTCGTATGAATCATCTGTACTATTTTCTTTTGTTTCAACTTCTTTTGGACCAGGAGCAGCAGCATATGCAGATGCAGTAAGGGACACAACTTCCCATTCATTCCCACGTGGGACATTTTCCTCTCCTTCCTCATTATCCGCCATCCTCAGCACTTCTTAAAGCTAAATTCATACAAAAACAGTTCATTATAAGAGCTAGCAACAGAAGAAAAAAAACACACACAAGATTACCATTCTCAGAGCAATTAGATGTTTATTCACACACATCAAACCTGAGTTTGAGAGATATATAACATAGCACTAACATCTTAAGTGACCTGTTCTTCACAATTGAAGAGAATATAAAGCATTTTCTAGACTATATTCTCCTCAAACCAAACACATCAAAAACAGAATATTCACCGCATCAGATAAACTTTACCACCACAAGCATGTCAATCTGTTCATCCAATTCCAACACAAATAACAAGTTAAATTACTTGTCACATATACCTCAACAGTTCCAAGGAAATTTTCTTTTTTTTTCATTGACTGATAAAACATCAGAAAATGTTCCACCGACTTAACCTTCACAAACAATGATATCAATCCAACTAAAATCAACAAAGAAAATATGTACATCAAATCATGCAGATATCCAATTCCATATACATGAGAGGTTTATCAAAAATAATTACGATATTTAACCACAAAAAAGGACTAAATCAGAGAGTCATATCGGTCAACAAACGATCAAGCATCATCAGGTGAAGAATAAAGAAAAGAATAATCATCAATTCATCAAGAATAATCATCAATTCATCATCAACATCTAATCAAGAGAGAACCGATATATCAACGGTTCTCAAAAAAACGAATAAAAAAGAACAAGAAAAAGGCGATATCTCACCGGAAGAGATCTACAAGGAAGAGATCAGACGGATAAAGATTACGCTGACGTTTCCGATTAGGTAGCTTTAGCTGCCTCGAGTATTGCACAGAGAGAAACTTTTTGGGGAAGCTTTTATATATCTGGAAAAAACTGGGCTCGGGGGCGTAAAAGGATGATGAAACCGGGTTTAACAGGTAATAGTTATGGAATGACAATGGACAAACGAGGGTGGGATTACCGGCTGTGGTAGGTAAAATAGCGTCGCCAAAATGGGTCAATAATATCTTCTCGTTATCCGTACAGGAGGGAAACGTGAATTTGGGGGGTAAAATGCAATAAATCAATGTTTAAAGGGGGTAATTAAAAGGATGATTAAAGTTTGCGTGCGGAGTGGGACACCGTGCGTTTGCGTGCGCGTACCAAGCCAAGCCCAGCCCCTCCGTCTCAGCTATAACATCAAAATCAGATGTGTCTATGCCTCTTGTCTCTTTGCCATGAGCCCATTAGATGTTTTGGGTGTCAAATGTGCAGCTTTTTTTTTTTTGTTGAAAATCAAATGTGCAGCTTGATTATTGAATTATCAGTGATAATTTTGGCAATCTAATTTTATTTGAGATGATTTTACACAATTTTTTTTAATAAATATAGCCTTTGATGTTATAAAAATGTTTCCTCAGACATTAGAACACATATTTATCACATTACCCCATAGCAATTATGAATGCTAACAATAACAAAATCGTCTTTTTCACCCAAAAAAAAAAGAATAGTTTAAAGATAAAGATGTGTATTAAGCCTATGCTTTTAATAGTTAACAAATTTCATTATTAACGTGAAAACTCTTTTTTGTTCCAGCTTAAGTAGGTTTCAGGTTCGAGACTTTACATACGCAGCTGCCTCTGTTGGAATATTCACCCACCATAATCAGGTGCGCGACGCGAATCGGATCCGGATTAGTCAGGATCAAGTCCTGGATACCAGATGGGATTAAAAGAAAAACATTAAAACTCTTTTTTTTTTTTTGAGATAACATGAGAATTCTTTTAATCACTTGTTGTTAGATTCCTTTATATCAGCTTCTTTAGGAGGGTTACTTTCTTAGTCAAGATAATTATATATTAAATATGATGATAGAAGACTCTTTTAATCACTTTCACCAAAATTATCAAACTTGTCATTGCAAAAGAGTATAGCATTATTCCGTTGTAAAGGGATAGGGCCATAGAGGCAGCATGGTGGCAGTAGTTTGATGACAGAATGTGGGCCAAAAACTTAGGCATGATTGCATTAATATTGCTTCTTTTTCCCCCTTTTTCCACCACCGTCCTTAAAAAATAAGGAGATAAATTACTCACAAATAAGGAACAACAAAGACTCTTCAACTATATAAAAATATAGGCAGTGCATTTTTTGTGTTAATGGGCTGTAATCTCAAATAAGGGCCCGAATTTTCATAAAAATCTCAAATAAGGGCTCCAAAACACAATTTCAACAAATTAGAAGACACACTAAGTAAATTTTTACAAATTAGGTTCTCCTCGGATGAAACCCAATGCTTGTTATGCCTACACATCAATTTTGATAGAAAAATGGTGTTATTAAATTAATTAAAAATCAAAACATTTTAATCCAAATAAATTCAATAAACGTAGTATGATACAAAATTTTTCCGTGCTTTTTAATTTATATAAATCTCACACACTAGTATTAGCTAATATCTTGCACAATATGTTATAATCTACTAAATATGTACTTTAATTTGTTGAAATTGTGTTTTGGGACCCTTATTTGAGATTTTTATGAAAATTCGGGCCCTTATTTGAGACTTTAATCTACGAAATAGGCTAAAAAATGGTGCAAATTACAAAAAGTTTTGACTACTATTTGATGATGGTACGACATGAAAAATCATACCCCCATATGTCCATGATTAATGTACCTGCCATTTCTTCGACATTGACAACATATTTTGTTTACTAACGTTTGTCTTTGTCCCAGAAATTGCAACTGAGAAAACTTTATGTAGGTGGGTTTTTAATGTTTATTGGTTCGACATTATTATTGCATTGAAACCTTGAAACAGCCCAATGAAGAATGAAAGAAAGAATTAATTTCCTTTTTATCATACATGATACAACATGCACAATCTTCTGATCTCATCATATTTGGAGTACCACTCTTTTTCATTGTTAAGTTTAATGTGAAATGTAAGGTTCAAACAATATAAAGGTTAAATTCCATCTAAGGTTGATTAAATCTTTTATTTTAATTTCACTTTAATCTTTGGCTTAATTGCCACTGTGCGCCATAAAGTTTATATAGACTGTCATTTTGCACTTATTTTTTTTTATCACTTTGCACCCCCAATGTTATATTGTTATTCCACATTGCACTATCTGTTACAGTTAATTAACGACGCAATTACGGAATCCTACGTGGCATGTCATGTGTACAAAAAAATGCCACGTGGCGTGCTAACATTGCAAAAATTTAAACCTTTAATCTTTAACCTCATAATATTAGTTCCATTTTGGCTCCAAACTTTTTAAAATTGATTAGCTAACAATATTCAAATGAAAAAGATTTGGAATAGAACTAGAATAGAAAGTTAGGGATCCCGATGTAAAAGATTTGAAATTTAGATGCTCAATGTGCAGATAAAAACTCCCTAGAGCTTCTCAACATAAAAAGTTGGTGGGTCGTCCACAAAAGCCTAGTTAAAGTTGGGCCAAGCCTAATCCATGGGCTCGATAGATAGAAAATGAGACGCCGAAACGAGAAACAGAAGCAATAGCCATTACCTACCATGGACACGTGGTTTTCTGTAGTTGGAGGGGAACCAAAGCCTGCATCATGTCGTTATTTGAAATGAAAGGAGTATAAACAGGAGATGAGTGGCGGGCGCTTAAAAGGAAAATTGACTGTAAATTATCTCCAGAATCCTCCCAGCAAGAGAAAGTGGAAGAAATAATGGGAGATTTGTACGCTCTGGATTTCGATGGAGTTCTCTGCGATAGTTGCGGGGAGAGCTCGCTCTCTGCCGTCAAGGTCAGCTTTGCTCAATGTCTGCTCTATTGCTTTTATTCCATCATTAAATAGTTTCAGAAATGTAGCAAAATTTGGTTAAATTTCTTTTCTATTTCTCCCTATATTTACAGGCTGCGAAAGTGAGATGGCCGGGTTTGTTTGACGGTGTGGATTCGATCATGGAAGAGTGGATTGTTGATCAGATGCACATAGTAAGCTCTTGAGTTTGCTTTAATTACTCATATATTTCCTGACGTTTGGCAATTATAGTGGTTGTTATGGGTTCTTGAAAGTTTGAGACTGAAACTCTAATTTAAAATGGAAATGCCCATAAATACTGAATTGAAACTTGTCCATAATTGTCTATTGCTTTATTTTAAGATTTTCCAGAATTTGATTCATGTTGGGGCTGTGTGGGAATTTTGATAGGGACATGGAAAGCCAAATATGATATAATAGATATATTCAACTCTATCTTGGAAGCTTTACAAGTGTTGCCTAAATTAATAGCCAATCTTAAAGCTTCACTGCCCCATTTGAAATTTTGAATGGTTGTTGTTATCAACGCTTATGGGATTAGAAGGTGCTTGTCACTTTCTTATCAAGTCATTCAATTTCTTTGGAATTGTATGGAAGGTTTATTTCCAGCATAATGCATCACATTATCCTCACATGAAGCCTTGTACATGCAACTCCACTCTGAAATTAAGTAGCCTTTATTTGACATGTTGTTAGCATCACAGCTGGGTAACAAGGACAAAGTAATGATGTGTCATCAAGTTTAAAGAATTTGAAAACAATTAAAACTGACTCTAGACTGAGAAGAGATGATGTACAGAAGTGACTTTTGATCAATTGCTTTTCAGTTTGCATTTTGGGATGATACCTTATGCTTTAGCTAAAAATTTGAATTTGTGAAAGAAAGCTATATTGAAACTAATGCCTTACAATATGGCAGGTCCGGCCTGTTGTTGAAACTGGGTATGAGAATCTGTTACTTGTGAGGTTGTTGCTGGAGATGAGAATGCCTGCTATTCGGAAATCTTCGGTGGGTGCATAGAAATGCCTATAACTCTGGCTTGAAGCTATTCTTTGGAGATAGAGTATCTAAGTTCCTTTCTTATTTTCTCACTTAATATAACTTATATTTCCTTCTATAATAATATTGTTCTGAACCTTAAGTCTGTGGTCAATTTGCAAGGTTGCAGAGGGACTAACTGTTGAAGGAATACTAGAAAACTGGATGAAACTAAAGCCAGTGATAATGGAAGAATGGGATGAAAACAGGGAAGCTTTAATCGATCTTTTCGGAAAGGTTAGAGATGAATGGATGGATAAGGACTTAACAACTTGGATTGGTGCAAACAGGTACTTTGATCAAACTTGTTAAGTGAGACCAGAGATGTAATGTTTCTAACTATCAAAGAAACCTAAAGTAATTCACACTACTACTCTACTAGGTATATACAAAATCATTTAACAGACCAAATCCATAAAGTTATAACCCAATGTGAAGCTAAAGATAGCCTACAAGTAATAACATATTTAAACCCAGTTATGTTACATAGTTTTAGCCTAAAATTTGTTCTGGCATTCTTTACATACAACTCTTAATAGAAGATGCTCCTCTTGCAGGTTTTATCCAGGAGTTCCTGATGCCCTGAAATTTGCTAGCTCAAGTATATATATAGTCACCACAAAACAGGTGCAATGAGTTTATTTTTCGTTCATTCCTTCGGTCTTTCTCACACAAATATGCACACATAGGATATGGGGAAGTTTGTTGTGTGTGGGGGGGAAGGGGTACCTACAAGAAGGAAAAAATGTCGTTAACATATCTTTTGTCTGCCCTGATCTGAGAATATGAAAAGGAAAGCAGAAATGGCGAATAAGTGGAAGGTTAAGATCAGTCAAATGTCTTTGCTGAGTCCTCTCACTTCCAGTTTCCAACTAACAGATAGTGCGAGTTTCTGCCTCTAGTTTTTCCTGTTCCTTCTTATATATTTTTTAAGTGAATTCTTCCTTTACCTATCAATAATTATTTTTCTAGTTCATAATTTGACCATTCTCCTTCTTTCTACCTCATTTCAGGGCCGGTTTGCAGATGCTTTGTTAAGGGAGCTTGCAGGAGTAACTATCCCCCCTGAAAGAATATATGGCTTGGGAACTGGGTTAGTATCACTTATCACTACTGGGGACAGCAAGGCCAGTCCTTTGCTTTCTCAAATTTTTGCTCCTACTAGCTTTGCTTGCCATGACAAGGGTCTTTGAATATTTTATCAGGCCCAAGGTTAAAGTACTGAAGCAACTTCAACAGAGACCCGAGCACCAAGGGATGAAACTACAGTATGTTAATTGTCCGTTGCTATTTTACGTCTGTATTTTTCCTGCCTATTTGTGTTCAAAGTTATTGAAACTGAAACTAGTTGAACTCCCATTTTACCAGCTTCGTGGAAGATCGGCTTGCAACTCTGAAGAATGTGATCAAAGAGCCAGAATTAGATGGATGGAACTTGTACCTAGGTATCATTATCATCAAATTATAAATTCTCAATTGAATATTGATGACAATGGATTTGGGAGGATGGAGGGGCATGGTTATTCTTTTTACCTAATTCCTGCATGACTTTTCCCCTTATATTTCAATGGTGTTCCGTGTTTCAATTGAACAGTGGACTGGGGATACAACACTCAAAAAGAGAGGGAAGAAGCAGCTAGCATTCCCAGAATTCAGCTACTCCAGCTCCCTGACTTCAGTAAGAAGCTCAAATAGTCTTGTTCTTCTGTCCAATATATAGATATCCAATTGATTTATCAGTGCAGAGGACACTGCAGTTTAGTAGTATTAACTATGATTTAATAGTAAGACAATTTCCCCATCTCTTTGTGGAAAGTGGAAACAATACATAATAATAAGATTATTCTACGGAATGAAACTGATATCTTTCGGCAGCAAGACAGCCAATTCAACATTATTGATAATAATAATGTGGTAAGGATTGGAACATCTGAATTGTCAAATTTCAGATGAGTAGCAAAAGCTTGAAGGTCAACCAGATTATAATAATATTATTACAAAAGTCAACATGTAAGGTGCTAATCCTGGGAGAATTAAATTAATCTTTAATGGAACAAAGTGAGGAGAATCCCAGCCAATCACAGCTCGTCTTTCACATGCTGATCATCATCAGCGCCTTCTTTTTCCTTGGATTGGCGAAGTTTCTCGATGACCTCGTCTAGCGGCGGATCCCCAGGTCTTCTAAAAACTTGATCCCCTATCTTGATTTCGTAAGCCTCGTCCTGGCCAAGTAAGAACTCCTTCAACTGCAACAAGAAAGATGGCAAACATAAAGTGTTCGATGAAATTCCCCCATGACTAAAAATGAAAAGCCATTGGTAGCAAAATCAACTAAAAGTACCTCCAACATCTTTCGTCCATCGTCCAAGTTGAACATGACTGTGCTTATATCAATTCCCGAGAATCTGACTCCAATGGCTCCCGTTCTCAAGACTCTGGTCCATTTCATTGCAATTTCAGCCACCGTGTCCTGAAACCCATTTCACCATTGATTGCAATAAATGCAGTTATTAATTACGTAGAACATTTTCAACATACCCAATCATAAAAGACCCGATTCTGAATTTAAAAGAAAAGAATTAAGAACATTACCCGATCCCGTGGAATCCCCAGGCGAAGCTTGATAAAGCCAATAGCAGGGCCCATCTGGCGCTTCATGAGTTCCTCCTGAATCTGGGAAGGCTCCATCTTGTCGAAATCAGAAGGCGGGGGATCGAATTCTGGAGAGGATTTACCCCATTCTTTCCATTCTTCGTCTTCTTCGTCATCAACGACGTCGTCGAGATCGTCCGTGATGTGAATCCGCTTGCCTCCTTCAACTCCGATGGGAGAGAACACTAGTGGCAGAATTAGGAGGAGGAGGAGGAGGAGAAGTGAGGGATAATTCTTCATGGTTTTTAATCTTGGGCTATGTTAAAGAGTGAAAAAAAAGAATCTGAAAACGGTGGAACGACTTTGAATTGATGATTCATATAATAATATACAGTTTATATAGTTTTTGCAGCGCAATATATAAATGCATATGATATGATAAGGTATTGAAATTCCAAAGTTCTAACGTTATAAGTCAATGATGTGCGCAAAGGAATTTTTTGAAATTGGACGTCCTAACTCCTATCCCTATCCATCTGTTTGTTTGAGTTGGTTTCTGTCAATCTTTGTGTGGGCTAATTATTAATTACTATTACACCTCCTTTATTTTTTAATCAAGTCATCATCATTAATTAAGAATAGATTTTTTTTGGTTACAATTAAGAAGACAACTTTGTACATACAGTAGTCAATGGATGGTGGAGGGAATTTTATTTATTTTTGGGATAAAGTTTATGTTGAATATGAGTTTTTAATAATAAAAAAAAATTATTCTCTCCAAATTATGATTGTACCTGCTAATAATTTAAGACTAAAGGTTCAAATAAGAGCCCCAACTTTGCAAATAAGCTCAAATAAGGGTCTCAAAACACAATTTCAACAAATTAGAAGACATGCTAAGTAAATTTTTACAAATTAAGTTCTTCTTGGATGAAAACCAATGCTTGTCATGCTTTCACATCAATTTTGATATAAAAATGATGTTATAATATTAATTAAAAATCAAAACATTTTAATCCAAATAAATTCAATAAACGTAATATGATATATGATTTTTCCGTGCTTTTTAATTTATGTACATCTCACTCACTAGTATGAACTAACATATTGCAAAAATTTTCATAATTTACTAAATATGTATTTTAATTTATTTAAATTGTGTTTTACGACCCTTATTTGAGCTTATTTGCAAAGTTGGGACCCTTATTTGAACCTTTAGTCATAATTTAAACATCAATAATATCTTTTTGGGGGTAAAATGGAGCAATCTGTCTATGATTTGATCATCCATTTTTTTGGCCAAAAATCATCCAATTCATAATCAAAAAGGTTAATTAGTGTAAATTCTTGTGCCTAAGAGGTCCGGCATTTGCGCCTAATTAGTGTAGAATTTAGGCCTGTATTTAATTGCACCTTCTTCTTTTTTTTTTAAAAAAAAGGTCTCTTGGTGGGCATTACAGGCTCTAAGTCCCCCGTTTCCTTTTAAACCCCGGTGATTCCATGGCGAGGAGCACACATGTGGGCAGTAGTGGGGCGTGCCAATAGTGGATCATAACATAAGGTGGAAACAAGTAAGAGTCTATGTGAGAAAAACCTTGCGTTTACTCAGACTCGAACCCATGACCACACCTGCAGCAAACCTTACACTCGGCTTTCTGCCATTAAACCACCCCCACCGGGG
Source organism: Corchorus capsularis (assembly GCA_001974805.1). Lineage (NCBI taxonomy): Eukaryota > Viridiplantae > Streptophyta > Magnoliopsida > Malvales > Malvaceae > Corchorus > Corchorus capsularis. The sequence goes on along the minus strand of AWWV01010520.1, from coordinate 34,339 downwards.
CAATTGCACTTCATGAATATACAAGTTTTATTCCTTTTCCTTGCCCTACAATGTCATGGCCAATATACATAATTTATAATTATATACAAGTATATAACTTTATCATCAAAAGATGTGCTTCAAGAGCTAGAGTTTTAATTTTTTAGAGACAAAGAGAGAGAGAGAGAGACCAATTATTGTAGCAGCAAAGCAACCCCTGGGTCAACCCCAACATAGAGCAATTCGGTGACAACTAATACGAGGGCTGATGAAAACTAAGAACTTGATGATCAAAAAAGTTTCTTCAAGTTTCCATCTTAAACAATCATTCAAAGAGCGAGGAAGGAAAGAATTGACATAGGAATAGAAACACAAATTTTCATAAACATTTTGAAAAGTCAGCTAAAATGCAGGCAAGAAAACTCTTTCAAACTAAGCTAAACATGCAGGCAAGAAAACTCACAGGAAAAACAAGCAAAGAGGGGAAAAACAGAGATGTAGTATGAAATTCATTATTTTTCTTCATTAATATGCATTCATATGTAATAATACATCAAATGAAGCTGAGATAACTTCGAAAAAAAGAAAAAATTATGTGCCCCTTCTTTCCATCAAACCCATTGCAAATGGTGTGATTAAACCAGTTGCAAAGGGTTTAAAGTGAGAAAGGAGCCAAAAGCTCAAAATCACCCCACCTGCAAGCTTGGTTAGGCCTATTGTTAGGGCCACTATGTTGACCACTATGACTATGATGGTAGGAACCATGAGGTAACTCCATTTCACAACATATAGTTCGTCTTCAGATGCTTTGGAAGTTAAAGTGAATGAAATATCAACTCCAGCTATCACCTTCGAAAGTCCTTGTAACACAACTTTAGGATGGGCACTGGTTGCACTGATAAACCAGAACTGCTCATTTCTCCACCAATCCTGAAGAGTTATTCCATACCACATGATTTCAAGGATTGCAAGGAGCAACAATGTGATTGTTAGGGCGACAAAGTATATCATAAAGGTGTCACTGATGGATTGCTGAAAAACTACTGTTAGAGGTACTAGAAAGCATGAGTACAAAAGGAAAGGTATGGAAGTGAAAGGGTATATTGCGACATTGAAATAGGCTACTTTCTGCAGTAATTTCATTCGACCATCCCATGCACAAATTAGGGCATTGTTCCTTGAGAAGAATATCTCAACGGAACCAGTTGCCCAGCGAAGCACTTAATTAAGTATATCTGTTAAGTTGGTTGGAGCAGACCCTCGGAATGCATCGATGTTGCTTAAAGAGTATACCGATCTCCATCCACGATTGTGTAAGGTGTATCCAGTGACCACATCTTCTGTGATAGAGCCATATATCCATCATATGCGCTTTCCCCACTCAGTTCTATCCTCATAGAAGGATGAGATAACACTCATTGCTTCTCTAGTAATTGTAGCATCCAAAGGCACTACATAACCCCTTCCTTGATCAGAAATTGAGGCTGCCAGGGAACTAGAATCCCTAAACCTCTTGAGAATCTCACCATTCTCGGTAGGTAATATCTCATCTTCTGTTTTCTTCTCTGTAGGAGCATAAACCCCATATAGAGCATTCCTCCTAAAGATGCAGCCTGTGCCAACATAAAGAGGACCTTGCAACCCATCAAGACCTCTCATGGTGACATCATAGAAGACAACATTATGATTCGCATATTAACCATATGGGTCAATTCCCTCATACCTGTGAGGGAAATGAACATAGCAGATCCTGTCACCTTTGTCAAGCAAAAAGCAGATACCTTCCTTTAGAGCCATGGAGTTGTAGATGTAGTGGTCACAATCAAAGTTAAGTTTGGAGACTCAAAACGCTCCTTAATAACAGAGAGGTCAGTAATTTTGTTTGCAGGACAGAGCTTGGAAAGTTGGTCTAGAAGCCATGAAAAGGCAAACCAGATTAGTCGACCATTATATGAAATTAACTAGATGAATCTGCTTTGACTTTCAGAATCCCCCACTTTTCTTATTTCCCTGTTGTATCGTTAATTAATGTAATTTAATGTAGTAGTGGTGGACTTTTTTTCTGTTTTTGTTAATAATTAAAATTTATTGTTAATTTTGGTTAAACCCATTTTTTTAAGTACTGTTTTTATAATTTACTAATACTAGAAATGACCTTATTAATTTTATGGATGCTGAGTGCAGAATAGGTATTATGGCAAAAGATGCAATGTTTTTGGGCATTTAATGGGTGAGTGAGTCCACTAAACTTTTTTGATTGGGAAAATGCAATATTGTTCAATAGAATCAAAAACACATATAGTGATAATCCCAACTCGGGCTCTTGACAAGTAGCCTAATTCCTTTATGCCACTTGGCATGTAAAGCTTTTTTACTCCTCCTACCTTCATTTGGGAAAATTTATGGTCTTATTAGGCTCCGTTTGGTTCACCAAATTTATTTTCTAGAAAATGGTTTTTGGAAAATGAACTTAATTTTCGGAAATTTTGATATTTTCTGCTGTTTGGATGATTATGTAGAAAATATTTTATTTTGTTTGGTTATTTTCTAAAAAAACTAACATATTTTTGAAAAAATATAATGATGAAAGAATTATTCAAGTATTGTTTATTTAAGGAAATTCAAGTATTGTTTTTACATTAATAAATAATTAACAATACATGTCATATTTCTTTCAAAAAAATAATATATATGTCATAAATATCAAAATAATTATTATTATTATACTGAAGGAACAAAACTTTAGAATTTTCAATAAGCTTCTACAATTAAAATATTATACTAACATAAAAGTTCTTAAAAGAATGTATAAGAATTAATTTTTACTACACAAATGATGACAGGGTTGAGGAAACCCACTTTATTATTGCAAAATTGAAGGAAGTGGCGCATAAGAGGGGTTTAGGTGGGGCCGTGTTCAGCAGGGAAATTGTCTTCCCATTTCCCGTGCAAAGCCACTCTTTTCCGTTGACTATTATTTATTTTTCCGTTGATTGCATTATTTTCTACCATCCAAACACTAGAAAATGAGAAAAATATTTTCCGGAAAAAAAAAAAAAAAAAAAAACTAAGGGAACCAAACAGAGCCTTAGTTTTGGGTTAAAAAGGTTTAGTCTTGTCTTCAAAATTACCTTCAAAGGTTAATTAGTGTAAATAAATTCTTGTGCTCAGTAAGTGTATGGTTTGGAGACAGGCCCAACCCAACTGCCCAAGAGGTCCGGCATTTGGGCTCTCAAGTCCTAAACCAAAAAAGATTGCTTTTCTTAGGCCCAATGGAAAAAGGAATTGGGTCAGCTATGTAGTATGAGGGCCAATGGGTTAGCTTTCGTCACCCTCCCCAATTTTCGTGGTCAAAAAATATAATATATAATAATAATAAAAAATAATAATAATAAGGAGTAATAGAAAGAAGATAAAATGGGATGGGAAATTTTTTTCTTTTTAAAAAAATCCTCTTAAAATTTGTGAGAGCTTGGGAAAAATCTTCCAAAAAAAAAAGAAAATCTAAAACTTATGGGTATCTTCACTCCAACTAGATTCCCACTAAATTAATTAATTTGATTAAGCAGGCATCCATCTTGTTTTTAGTACATTGGAGTTTGAATATTCTTTTCATCAAACAATGAAATTAAGGTTACCTTAGCTCATCACGACTGTATGTATATATATATATATCCCATACTTTTCGTTTTTCTCTAGTTGTCAACATTAAGCTTATTTTAATGGGATGGGAACCATAGCGATTGGGGAAATATAACATCAACCGCAACATATAAGACTTGAAATCTCAATTACTTCCACATGTCATTACCTAGCCTCAACAGTCCACTATGGACGTTGATTATTGATTAATTCAATGAATTTTATAGTTTTACTCTTACATAGATGAATATTAAACTAAGCTAAAGAAAAACTACGTAGTAGTCTCTTTCATGGTGGAGCTGTGGATGATGATTGACGAATGACGAGCAACATCCAAAATTATGTATGTTGTCTCTTTCGTTGTAAAAGGACTAAACAAAGTGGCCTTCTTTATCAAAGCAATTGGGTCGTTTTATTTGAGAAACCTATTAGAAAGTTGATCTAGTCCACAAATGGCACATAGCAGGACTTTCGGCATACAAAAAATGTCTCCGGCCCGGATTTGACGAAGTTTTTTCCCTTTTATCCTTTAATTGAAAAGGGTTTTTATGAATTTTGTGAACCAATAAAAGATGCAAACATCTACACTAGAACTAGAGTACAACCCCGGAGATGGGTGGGTATTTGTGGTAAGTTGTGCGTGTGATGAAATGTTGAAAGAGCTATTAATAAGAAGTGTGTTAACCACTAGTAAGGGTTGATCCAATGGATGACACTATATTAAATAATTTTTCATATTTAATGTAAGTAGTTCTGTGTTTAAATCCAAGTGATTATCGATATTAATCTCGAATATAAAGTATATGAAAATTTTTTTCCCTTGAGATTATTAGGGATCGAATCTTAACCATTGAAACTATAAGAGTCTAGCACTCTACCAGCAAATCAAATACCCGATGACGATATATGAAACTTTTCGGAAAACAGAAGGGGTATCAACAGGCTAAGTTTTCTAAATTCTAAATTTAGTCGAGTTTGAGTCATTTCAATTTTCAAGTGGCTTGTGTGGTGTGGGGAAGTAGTAAATGGTAGGTCCATAATCCCCAACAGATTTCCATCACAATTCATTCATGCACTTTGAGTACAAACTGTTCCATGTTTGGAAATTAGAATCAGAGTTTCGACCACTGTGTGCCGCCAAGGGCCAATTCCATTGCATCAGTCAAAGTTAGCCTATGCCCCAATAGCCACCACCCAATCCTTTTTCAACCCCATCCGTAAAATCTGATTATTATTCTCTGATTTGCCTTTTGGTACCAAAATTGGATTCATGCAAATTTCACACGTCCTTCCATAATGCACCGGTGCACGCACATTTCCAGCAATTTTTTTTTTGGTTCTAACACATTTCCAGCATTGTTTTCCTCATGTGACATTATTTATTTATTTATTTATTATCATTTTTCACAATAAAAGGAAAATTCTGAATTCTCACCTCGTTTGTTTCTGTTTTTGGGTAAATTTAATTTGGAAATATGAGCAGAATTTTTATAAAATTGTTTAAAGAACAACAATAGAGGAAGTTGTTTTCGATTTGGCCTTTCATCTTGCAAATCGACTCATAGTCCTCATATGCCTCCCGACATAAGCAACCCATGTGATTATTAATCAGTTTTGATTTTTAAAAGTTTTCTATCTTTTGGTACCAAAAATCAATGCACCTAGACATGTAATCTTTTACTATGTCAGATTTCATATTATTCAGTGCTTTTAATATCCATTCTTATTACTATTCTATTCTATTACTATATTAAATTCTATTCTATGGCAAATGTTTCAACTTTGAAGAATAATGATTAGATTTATCAAACCTTTTTTAAAGAATAATCAAATAAATTTGAACATAGTAAAAAAGTTATGATATTTAAATCATCCCAAGACCTTAGTTTGACCAGAAAAATATTTTATTAATACGTAGTAATTCTCTAAAATTTTCACATTGGGCAACTATTAATAACTTAGGCAGTAACTTTAAGTAAAAGCCAACATGCTTTCATCTACCTTAATGTCTGAATTTCTCTATAAATGGGGCCATATTTTAGGACCATTTTAGCATTTTACAAAGACCATCAGATTCAGCTACCCACTCTGCCTCACAGTTGAGTTCTCTGTTCTTCACTGTTGAAGTGTGTGGCAGAGTCTTTTGAAAACCTCCATTAATGGCTGCTCTAAGGAGCTTCCTCAAGAGAAGGTCTTTAACATGCAACGAGTTAATGATGGCAAGAAGGCTAGTTTCCACCGAACCCATAATTGATTCTCCTTCTTTTGCTCAAAGACTCAGAGATCTCCCCAAGGATCTTCCTGGGACCAAAATCAAGAAGGAAGTTTCCCAGGTCAGCCCTCTCTCTACTTCTCCTTGAATTTTTATTTGGAAATTAAGCTTTAAATCCTTAGTTTACTCGAATTCTTTATATGCTCCTATATTTTATTTGGTTTCAGACTTTCAGTTGCTTTTCCAAGCTTTTTTCTTTTTAAATATCATTCCAAGATATTAACATAATCCCATAATTCTGAGAAAGTCATTGCATACTTCAACTTCACTTTGGTTCTTTTTAATTACTTTTATGCAGCAGAATTTTCAGTTTTATTCTTTTCTTCTCATCCAGTCATCCTATATCTTTCCATTCCCTGCAAAACTTATTCTTTTCCTTATAAAGAAAAGCTTCTTTTTTCTGCAATCTTTAAACGGATGGGTTTGTTAACTTTATCCATTCAGGAAGTGCCACGTATGATTATTATTATCTTTTAAAATTTGTGCTCAAGCAACAGATTTACTATTACATTAACGGTTATATTGATGATTGTGTTTCAGCTAATTGGAAGAACACCCATTGTTTTTCTTAATAAAGTAACTGAAGGATGTGGAGCATATGTTGCTGTAAAGCAAGAGATGTTTCAACCCACTTCTAGCATCAAAGACAGGTCCATCCATGGCACTCATAACTTTTACAATTTTGATTGGTTTAAAGTTTTTTAGACATGTATAGAATTATGGGATATAGGCCAAAATGGACATTAATTAGACACTTTCTATGTCAACAGACCAGCATTGTCCATGATCGAAGATGCCGAAAAGAACAACCTAATTGCTCCTGGAAAGGTTGGTTATGGACTTTTTTGAATTGCTGATGCAAACTGTGAAATCCTATATGATTCTGATTTTGGTGTTGATTTGCCTTTTTCCACTAACCAATTTATGCGTCAATTTTATGTTTAGACAACTCTGATAGAGCCAACCTCCGGTAACATGGGGATAAGTATGGCATTTATGGCAGCCATGAAAGGATATAAGATGGTTCTAACTATGCCATCATACACAAGCTTGGAAAGAAGAGTGACCATGAGAGCATTTGGAGCTGATTTGATACTCACTGATCCCACCAAGGGCATGGGAGGGACAGTGAAAAAGGCTTATGAACTTTTGGACTCAACCCCAAATGCTTTCATGTTGCAACAGTTTTCCAACCCTGCCAACACTAAGGTCCATTTTGAAACTACTGGCCCTGAGATATGGGAAGACACTCTTGGTAAGGTTGATATCTTTGTTATGGGAATCGGCAGCGGTGGTACTGTTTCTGGTGTTGGACAGTACCTCAAATCCCAAAACCCTAATGTAAAGGTAATTAGTTGCACTGTTTCTTCCCATGGTTGCTCTCCCTTGTATCAAAATCATGTTTCTATATCGTTGCTGATGTTTGATTTTTCGCGATGATAGATATATGGGGTGGAGCCATCTGAAAGCAATATACTTAATGGTGGCAAACCAGGTAAACTTGTGTTCTGTGATGATGACAATCATTAATTAAAGCTAATGACTTCACTTAACATAATCATTGTTAATTGTTAATTGTTAATACCATCAATTGCAACCAGGTCCTCACCATATTACTGGCAATGGAGTTGGGTTCAAGCCAGATATATTGGACATGGATATAATGGAAAAAGTTCTTGAGGTACTTACTACTCATCCTATATATGTGCTAATAATGTATGAGGATTGTATTTTGAGGCTTATGTTGGGATATTGAATGGCAGGTCAGCAGTGAAGATGCAGTAAATATGGCAAGGGAATTGGCATTGAAAGAGGGACTTATGGTAATAATTAATCCAAATGACATTTGAATTTACACTTTTCTTTGATGAATAAAAGTTATTCTCATATCCAAGTTTTTGATATGTAGGTTGGGATATCATCTGGTGCCAACACTGTTGCTGCACTCAGACTTGCAAGGATGCCTGAGAACAAAGGCAAATTGATTGTGGTAATTACTACCAACCTTTCTCTGTTTTTGTTCTGTTTAGTTGATACTAATAACCAATGAAGGCAGTTTTTTTAACAAATTTTGTTTTCTTTTCGCTCGTTAAATGATCAGACCGTTCATGCAAGCTTCGGGGAGCGATACTTGTCATCGGTTCTGTTCCAAGAACTAAGGAAAGAAGCTGAAAACATGCAACCAGTTGCAGTTGACTAAATGCTTTAGCCTTTAGGGGCCATGATTATTTGCAGTTGAATCATCAAATGTTATGGGAACTTGTTGTATCCATAATAATCATTAGTTATTATTAGTGCTGCGGAGTCTTTTCATTACAATCATTTTGTTATAGTCATGATGGATACATGGTGGGGGTACGAGGGTAAGTGTATTTTTAGGTTTCTCAAGTTTGAAAAGTAATTTATAAATACTAAATTTAACCCATTGAATATTGAAATATTGATAGACTATTGAGCATTAAAAAAACTTACTGGACTTGATATTCTTCAATTGAGTAGACACTTTCGCTTTTTTTTTTAAAAAAAAGCAAACACTTTCAAAACTCTAAATCTTTTGGCAAAAAAAAAAAGCTCTCTAAAATCTAAAGATCAAAAGAGACACTACGCATCAAAAAGCCTTTCAATCTTTGCATCACATTAAAAACTTTTTTTTCTTTTTTTCTTTTTTTGTAAAATCACATTGGAAACCTTTACTAATAGTAGTTAATTGTCTTGAACCAAATAATCCTACAGTGCATATATTTGTAATATGACAAAACTATAGAGAATAATAATGTTACCATTATGCATTTCTCAGGAAGTCGTAAAAATTTGAAACTAATCCATGGTATCATGAATTCAATTAGTAATTATTAATATGAGTTACAAATATGATATAATTATTGGAAAAAGTAGATCTCTCAAGAAATTTCCTTGGAATTTAGGGTACAAATGAAATAGTGCAACTATATAAAATTAACAATACAATGCTAGCGTGAAAAAATTATCAGTCAATGGTTGAAAATGTTTTGTAGAACTGGGCAACTGAAACGAAACGTTAAAATTTAAATTCCAAATAAGCAAGTGAAAAAAAAAAGGAAACTAATTAGCATCAAAGGGAATGCATCAAATGTGAATCCCTAAATTCATTTAAAACCCACTAACAAAGAGTATAATTCAGGGGTCATGAACCAAATATATATCAGATTACTTTAATAAGCCAAAACAAACAAAAAACATCAAGTGTGAATTGAGGACGATGAAGTAAAAAACCAAGTGATTAAATGATGAAAACGGGACGATTAGCTCTTCCCTGATTGAAAGTTGAAAAGGGTAGTTAGTCTTTTCCAGAGTGTATAAAATTAATATGTAGTATATATACGAGAAGTCTTTCCATTACTAGTAATAAAAACCTACAATCAGCAAATTACATAAACTTAAAATTTCATTTAATTGATCTACGCCATGAAACAAGACTGTTGGTGTGGAGATGCACCGTTTTAGCCTCCGTGATGCATCTCACCTGCCGTGTCCTCAGGTTGTAGGCATAGCATTTCAACCATGTCTCATGACGTCATGAAGGGTTTTGGCATGAATCCAGCTGAGAATTTCCAAGATGACTTCGTCAGGGGCATGCTTAATAAATCTCTTGATCTTCTTCTTCCTCAAAAGTACATATCCTCCACCATTCATATCCCTTACAGCTTCAACCTCTGATCTAGGTTCCGAAAGTAGATGAATATTACGTAAAATTAACTGTGCTTTGTTTGGATTCTGATTCACCTTCCCTCATGAAAGTATCGAAGTCCATTGTGATAAAGAAATCTAAAACCTGTCTCTCCAAAACATATAATTAGAATCAACTGCGAATTGAAACTAGACCCGCGATGAGAGAATTACAAATTACAAATAAATAAAAATAAATAAATATAAGCAATAACAAATTACAAAAAAAATAAAATAAATAAGCAATAACAAATTGAGAGAATTTTATTACCCGATGAGAGAGATATTATCTAGTAATTGTGAGTGATATAATGTGACTCCCTTGGGCCTTTTACGTAGAGGAACTGAGGAAGTATTGCCAAATAACCTAACTTGTAAGCCAGCCTCAAATATAAAAAAAGGAAAACAAAATTCCTTGATTTTCTATTAGTAAATGATAATAATAACTAGTTCTATTGATTTTTTCACCCAAAAAAAAATATATATTGATTTATTTCCCAATAAAATAAAATGTTATTTGTTCACCGTATTTTGACAGGTGTGTTTTTTTGGGCTGATTTTGATGTGGCTTCTGGGCTGTTTCACTTAGTTTCTTGGGCTTTCATATATAGTTATTTGGTTATTTGTTCGGTTACATTAGTTGGTTTATGCTATTGGGCTGATTCTTTAACGAGCTAATAACCTCTCATCACTTTCATATATATTTTTTTAGGAGGCATATTTTATATTTATATATATATATATTTATACTAGTAATATAATAAATAATAATAGTAGAAAATATTATAATAATATGTAAACTTTTCTTGTGAATGGAAAATTATTTTTGGAAGAGTTTTATCTCATAATAAGTCAAATCGACTTGAACAAGAATAAAATGGTTAAAACGGTTTATATTGTAAACTTTATATTGTATATATGACATAATGAACAATGATGTGTTTTCCCCGTACGACAGTAACAAGAACTCAAAAGCTGAGAAATGAAACTTTGGAGTAACTCATTATAATTTCCTTATACACTAGTATAATTTAGTCATAAGAAAAATTATTATCTTCACCATCAGGAAAGTTCTGCTCATCAATTAAACTAACGCTAAAAGCTGGAACAACAATGTGTTGGTCAAGTAACGGTCTTAATCTCGACAAGCTTGATACCTCAAGGCCAAAAGACTACTTATTGGGAAGGTTTTACCCTCCACTTCAAAACAGGCTAGTCTCGGATCAATTGGTTAAACCATAAAAGAAATTTTAATGACAATAGGTTCGATCAATATGGATTTTTGAAGATTTAGGCAAGTGAAAGAGAGAATGTCTCAATGAAGTGAATTGGAGCTTTTGGCAACCTCAGGCGACGTTGAAGAAGAGCATTCGACGGCTGCATTAGAGCTGGGTTGATGAAGATAGATTCAGAGGAGGGGGAGAAAGAAATTTGGGGAAAAAATCGTGAACTTTTAGTCAGTTAGGGATTAAGGAAGAATGAGAAGAAGGAAGAAAAAAAGAAAGAAAAAGAAAAGTAGAAAACGTTTGAAAAAAGAAAAAGATTTTTTTATTAAATTGCATTTAATGGCACGTGTCTGCTGCAAAAAAAACTAAACATTGAGCAGGTCCGAAAACATTTGGCTTTTTTTGATGCAATTGAAACATCTAGCCCCCAAATTGAGCATTCCCGCAAACATTTGGCACTAAAGTGAAATTTTGCCCCCAAAATTGCAATTTTATTCAAATTTATTTTGCATTTTTGATACAGATTTGTGGGGTCACACTGCTTTAATTGCCTTGGTGAGGAGGGGCCACTTAAAGTCTCTTAAACCTTCCCTACCCTTCTTTACAAAGCCAAATACACCATTGACGCGTGGCATTTGATTACCCTTACCTTTTTTTTTTTTCGCCAAATTATCTTACCCAGTTACCCTCTTAAGTCTTACTCTTAACTCTTTTCCTAATATACCATTTATTGAATACCATTTTTTGTTCAATAAAATCATATCTCAATCGTAATGAAGGATTATTTTTATTAGTAGTATTATTATTATTATTAATTAAGTTTCTAAAATAGTAGAATTAAAATCTTTTGGAATGAATTTTACGTGCAAATTTATTTAAATAAAGAGTATCGCACATAAACAGAAATACAATACGTGTTAGGCTGTTATTGGCTAATTTGTTTATTGCATTACGAAGTAGTAACTAATAAGTTTTGCCAGATATTTCTTCCAAGGGCACTCTCGTATAAATATAGCTTAAATCCAAGGGTTAAATTTACAACCTCTACCCTTTCCTTATATTTCTAACCGTAGGCACCCGGGTGGGCCCCACCTAAAGGAAAACACCAAAGGCAAAGCAGAGCATAAATAAAAGCACCTCCCCAAGAGAAAAATGAAAAATCCAAAAAAAGAAAAGGAAGGAAAGAAAATAACCCGTCCCAATTTTTTACAAAAAAATAAAGTTTTAAAAAGAAAATTTTGAAAAATAACCCCCACTAGGGTTTGACCCGAAAGAAAGAGGAAAAAAAAAGGGGAAATTTGCGAAATTGCGTGAAACCCAGAGAGAGAAAAAGATCAGAGGGGTAGTGGGTAGTGAGTCGAATCACCGATTTTTTTTATTTTTCCCCGTTTTCCGTCAAGTTCGCTGTCTGGCTCAACTCATCAAGATCTACCCTTCATTCCAACCGTAATTTTCGGATTTCTAGAGAGAGAAACAAAAGAAGCTTCAACTATTCCCCTTTGTTTGTTTTTAGTTAATTTATTTTTTAATTTTCTTTTGAACGTTGGGATCGGAGGGCAAAAAGGGGGTTTTATTTTTTAAAAAACAACTAAGGATTTTGGAGGGATTCGAGTTGTGTGAGTGGTGGGGTTTTTTCATTTTTGAATTTTTGCTGTAATAAATTTGGAATTTGCCGGGGAATTTTCATTTTTGGTTAAAAAAATTGGGTTAGTTTTTTATGCAATCTGGTGGTGGAGGCGGAGGTGGGCCCAGCCGGAACCCGGGGGTGGGCCCGGTGGGGCGGGCCGCATCTACATCTTCCGCAGCTTCGCCTACTTCCTCCTCATCGGCCGTTTGGACCCCTCACCTGGGATTTGATTCGGTACAACAGCAACAGCAGCAGCAACAGCAGCAAATAGCGTCTAGGCAGGTAAGCGTTTATGAGATTACAGTTTATGTAATGGAGGTTTGGTTGAATTGACACGTAATTTTTGGAATTCAGTGTGTTTTTGCAAATGGGCAGTGATGGATTGGTGAATTTGGCGGGTTTTGGGTATTTTAACTTTTGGACTAATAAATGCAATTCCTGATATAATTAGGGTAGTACGTCAGGTTGATTAGTTTATTCTTGGTAATTATATCGTTTTGGGGAGTTTAAAAGAGGGTTGTATTTAGTACAGCATTAACTCTTGAGCTCCTTGAGTGTGAAGGGAATCAACTGTGATGAGCTCTTAGGTTTTCTTAGAAAGAGGGAAAATGGCCTTGTCTGGCTTTAGGGCAGACTTTCTTTTGTATGGCCAGCCCTGTATGTAGGTGCAGCTTGCAGTTGCTATGGGTTATCCTTTTCATTCCTTTTAGAAACAGTAATGATAATACATTTGAATTCTTTTTTTGAAGTATCTAGTTACTTAACCTAACCTCTCTCCACACAACACTCAAAACTCCCAAAAGAAGATTATCAGAGAGACAGATAGAGAGTGGTATAGAACTGTTATTTAGGTTCTGCTACCTTGATGCATGTCTAAAAGCCTAGGGCAACAAATATATTGTTAAGTGTTTGTGAATAGTATGCCACAGTGACTGTCAACACCATGCGCAGCTACTGTTTTAATATCGTTTAGTTGGCCTGAAATTCTCTTCCAAACTGTGACATGTAAATGAAGAATCTGCACAGCAGATAATCAATTGGGATTGCTACTGTTTTTCCTTGTTTCCTTAGGATGTCATACCCTAATTAAAGCATGGAGTATTACACTTAATAACTTTGAATCCTGCCATAGAATTCCATGCTTACTCTGGACAAACATATAACAATTATTCTTGTACCCATGACTTTTGATCATTTCCTTTCACTGAGTCATAATGTGTCTAGCTAGTAGCCGCTGGTTGAAAATTAACACATTTCAAGTTTAATTGTTATCTTTATGCATTTGTAATTTTTCTTGCAGTCATTACACCAACAATTACTGAGAAAACCTGAAGGAAATGAAGCCCTCCTGGCATATCAAGCCGGTGGTCTTCAAGGCATGATGGGGGGAAGCAATTTTCCTTCATCTCCTGGCTCCATGCAACTGCCACAACAGACCAGGAAGTTCTTTGAAATGGCTCAACAACATGCTCCTGCACAGGAGAGCCAAAATAGAGGTCAAGGTGTTGAGCAACAAATGATGAATCCTGTTCAGCAAGCTTATTATCAGTATGCTTTACAGGCTGCACAGCAGCAGAAGTCAATTTTGGCGCAGCAGCAAGCTAAGATGGCAATGATGGGCTCTGCATCCAGTAAGGATCAGGACATGAGAATCGGGAATTTAAAAATGCAGGAACTTATTTCCATGCAGGCGGCTAATCAGGCTCAGGCATCATCCTCGAAGAACACATCTGAGCAGCCCAGTCGTGTTGAAAAGCAGATGGAGCAAGGACCTCAGTCAGCTTCTGACCAACGAAATGAACCCAAGCCACCAGCCCAAGCAACAGTTATTGGACCAGTAATTCCTGGAAATGTCTTAAGGGCTATGCAGGCACAACAAGCGCAGCAAACTGTTCAAAACATGGGGAATAATCAACTTGCTATGGTGGCACAGTTGCAGGCATGGGCACTTGAGCGTAATATTGATCTGTCACAACCTGCAAATGCCAATCTGATGGCACAGCTGGTTCCCCTAATGCAGTCTAGGATGGCTGCCCAGCAAAAACCGAATGAAAGTAATATGGGTTCTCCGTCATCATCTGTGCCTGTGTCCAAGCAGCAGGTCACTTCCCCCTCAGTTCAAAGTGAGAGTTCTCCCCGTGGTAATTCATCCAGTGATATATCTGGCCAGTCTGGCTCTGCAAAAACCAGGCCAACAGTTCAACCTAGCCCTTTTGGCTCAACTTCTAGCACCGTGGTGCTTAACAATGCTAATAACATTGCTATGCAACCGTTACCCATCCATGGCCGAGATAATCAAGTCCCTCACAGACAGCCAGTTGTTCATGGAAATGGGATGCCTCCTATGCATCCTCCACAATCATCTGCAAATGTGAGCCAGGGTGTTGATCCATCGTTGCCAGGAAAAAGTTTATTAGGTAGTGCAGAAGCAGTGCAAATGCAGTATCTGAAACAGTTAAACCGATCTTCCCCTCAGCCTGCACCTAAGGATGGAGGATCTGTGAATAACTTACCATCACAAGGGGGAACATCTGCCCAGATAATGCCGCAGCGTTTTGGCTTCACTAAACAACAGCTTCATGTTCTTAAAGCACAAATACTAGCATTTAGGCGTCTGAAGGTTATACTAATCTCTCTCTGTTCTATCTTGCCCCTCTTATTATTTGTGTATTTTTGCCTTACATTTTACCAATCAAATGAAGTTTAGCAAATAATTAGTGACTGGACCATGCTGGTTTTTGTGCTTATTAACAGAAAGGAGAAGGTACACTTCCACAAGAGCTTCTCCGAGCCATTGTTCCACCACCACTTGAGCAGCAGCAGCAACAACAACCACAGCAGCAGCAGCAGCAACAACAACAACCACAGCAGCAGCAGCAACAACCACAGCAGCAGCAGCAACAACAACCACAGCAGCAGCAGCAATTTCCTCCTATGGGTGGAAATAATCAGGACAGAAATGGTGGAAGGATTGTAGAAGATCAAGTGAAGCGTTTGGAGACAAAGGAGAAGGTTTCACAGGCTGGGCCATCCACCAATGGACTGAATATGCCTAAAGAGGAAGCTTATGCAGGAGATGATAAAGCAACTACATCAACAGCTCATGTGCAAGGTGTATCAGCCCTGACCAAGGAATTTCCATCCACATTGCCTGCTGGAAAAGAAGAGCAGCAGAATTCTGTATTCTCTTCTAAGTCAGACCAAGAAGTTGAACGTGGTCTTCCAAAAACTCCTTTCAGAGGTGATCTTGCTGTGGATAAGGGAAAGGCTGTTGCACCACAAGTTTCTGCATCCGATGGAGCACAAGTTAAGAAACCTGTGCAAGCAAACTCTGTCCCCCAGCCAAAAGATCCTGGCTCTGCCAGAAAGTATCATGGACCTCTTTTTGATTTCCCTTTCTTCACTAGGAAACATGACTCATATGGTTCAACAATTCCTAATAACAATAATAATCTTACTTTGGCATATGATGTAAAAGATCTTCTTTTTGAGGAAGGCATGGAAGTTCTTAGCAAGAAAAGATCAGAAAATTTGAGGAAGATTGGTGGGTTACTAGCGGTAAACTTGGAGAGGAAAAGGATTAGGCCAGATCTCGTTCTCCGACTGCAAATAGAAGAAAAAAAACTTCGACTTATAGATTTACAGGCACGCTTGAGGGATGAAGTTGACCAGCAGCAACAAGAGATAATGGCAATGCCTGACAGACCATACAGAAAATTTGTCCGTCTTTGTGAGCATCAACGAATTGAGCTGGCTAGACAAGTGCAGGCCACTCAGAAGGCTTTGAGAGAGAAGCAATTGAAATCGATCTTTCAGTGGCGTAAGAAACTTTTGGAGGCTCACTGGGCCATTCGTGATGCCCGAACTGCTCGCAATAGGGGAGTTGCGAAGTACCATGAGAGAATGTTACGGGAGTTTTCAAAGAGAAAGGATGATGACCGAAATAAAAGAATGGAGGCCTTGAAGAATAATGATGTTGAAAGGTACAGGGAGATGCTGCTGGAGCAGCAGACAAGTATGCCTGGGGATGCAGCAGAGAGATATGCAGTTCTTTCATCATTCTTGACACAGACTGAAGAGTATCTTCATAAACTGGGAAGTAAAATAACAGCTGCCAAAAGTCAGCAGGAAGTGGAGGAGGCTGCAAATGCTGCTGCAGTTGCTGCACGGTTGCAGGCATGATTTCTTGACCTCTCCCTCTTCTTTATTCTCTTCTGGTTGTCTTTTCTCATCCCTATGCTTTAAGAAGATTTCATATAACTAATCTCTTTTTTCTACTTTCTTACTAAAGGGTCTATCAGAAGAAGAAGTGAGGGCAGCAGCAGCTTGTGCTGGAGAGGAAGTAATGATAAGAAATCGGTTTATGGAAATGAATGCACCCAGGGACAGTTCATCTGTTAGCAAGTAAGTCTCGTTTTTGATCTATGGTTCATTTTATGGTATAGGAGTATGATAATAGAGCGTTGTGCTCCAATCGCAAAGCCCGAGTGGGATGGGGTGTAAATTTTGTGGAAGTGGGGCTTATGCAGCAACTTTTTTAATGTTCTTTAGTTCAATAACTGTCATCTCATATAATCAATCTATATCTAAACTCTTAAGTTTCCGTTTTGTGTAAGGCGTTTTTCTGTTAAAGTTCAGTTTAGTGCAATTTTAGTTATTTGTTAGTTTTTTTGGTTGTCAACAGGTATTATAATCTTGCTCATGCTGTGAATGAGAGGGTCATAAGGCAACCATCAATGCTACGAGCCGGGACTTTACGAGACTATCAACTTGTAGGTTGCCATATATAGAATATTGGTTTACTCCCAACTGTTTTTCTTTTCTATTCTTTTTCCTGTCTTTTTCCTATTTTCTACATCTATATGGTAACTTTTACTATTTATGACATCTGTATTCAATTGGACAGGTTGGTTTGCAGTGGATGCTTTCTTTGTATAACAACAAACTAAATGGTATCTTGGCTGATGAGATGGGTCTTGGGAAGACTGTACAGGTATTGCTCCTATTAAAAATTCTAGTTGTTGGTAGCACTGGAGTTTCGTGTCATTTGTGAGTTAGACAGGATGTTGGAATAAATTGAGCATTATATCTTTTTGTTAGATAATCAAGTGATGCAGTAGGGCTGTTGTTAACTTAACCTTATTATGCAGGTTATGGCATTGATTGCTTATTTGATGGAATTTAAAGGAAACTATGGTCCACATCTTATAATTGTTCCCAATGCTGTTTTGGTAAATTGGAAGGTTAGTTTTACTTTTTCTTGGCTATGGCATTTTATAATATATCATTGAACAGAACTAACTGAATTCTTTCTCCAGAGTGAGTTACATACTTGGCTGCCTTCTGTTTCATGCATCTATTATGTTGGTGGAAAAGATCAACGTTCAAAGTTATTTTCTCAAGTAAGAAATATAAGTTCCTATATTTAGTTTATTATTTCTTTTTCATGTCAAAATTTGCTAAATACTCTTTCTCATGTTACATAGGAGGTCATGGCAATGAAATTTAATGTCCTTGTGACAACTTATGAGTTCATTATGTACGACCGGTCAAAACTCTCCAAAATTGATTGGAAGTACATCATAATTGATGAAGCACAGAGAATGAAAGACAGGGAATCTGTTTTAGCTCGTGATCTTGATAGGTACCGCTGTCAAAGGCGTTTGCTCCTCACTGGGACACCATTACAGGTTTGTTAAAGCTGCTCTTTGATACAATTAGAAATTGATACACGCACACATATTTTATGCATATAGATTTGAAAAGCCTTTTGCATTTTCTTTGCTTTACGTGTAGGAGGGGGATAGGGTGAGGCATGGTTGGAATTTTAATGATTTTTTCTATCCATCTATTAACTAGAAAAGGTTAACAGGACTGCTGCCAAGCTTTAGTTTATATATCATGGTGTGGCTTTTTTGAGGGAATGCTAAGAAGCCTACTTACCTTTCTTTCACCAGCCTCACTCTTGTATGATATTATGTGTGCATTAGTTATTGATGATTTGAACCGTGAGTTCTTTTTTAATGCCACAGAATGACTTGAAAGAGCTCTGGTCACTGTTAAATCTACTCCTTCCTGAAGTGTTTGATAATCGCAAGGCATTTCATGATTGGTTTTCACAACCATTTCAAAAGGAAGTCCCTGCGCATAATGCAGAGGATGATTGGCTTGAGACTGAAAAGAAGGTCATCATCATCCACCGGCTTCATCAAATTCTAGAGCCTTTTATGCTCAGACGTCGTGTTGAAGATGTAGAAGGTTCATTGCCTCCAAAGGTATGCTCTTGTAGCAGTCCTACCATGGTTATCACTTACCATACTGCTGTTTCCAATGATATTATTCTATTTGCCAATTGCAGGTCTCGATAGTTTTGAGATGCAGAATGTCAGCTATTCAGAGTGCCATTTATGACTGGATAAAATCAACTGGGACTCTCCGAGTTGATCCTGAAGATGAGAAGCGCAGGGCTCAAAAAAACCCGATGTACCAGGCTAAGGTGTACAAAACTTTAAATAACCGGTGTATGGAGCTTCGGAAGACTTGCAATCATCCTTTGCTTAATTACCCGTATTACAACGACTTCTCCAAAGATTTCCTTGTGAGATCTTGTGGGAAATTGTGGATTCTAGACAGGATCCTCATAAAACTACAGAGAACTGGGCATCGTGTTTTGCTTTTTAGTACCATGACAAAGCTCTTGGATATCTTGGAAGAATACCTGCAGTGGAGGAGGCTTGTGTATAGACGTATTGATGGAACAACGAGCTTGGAAGATCGTGAATCAGCTATTGTTGACTTCAATAGCCCTAACTCTGACTGCTTCATTTTCTTACTAAGTATTCGTGCTGCTGGGCGTGGTCTAAATCTTCAGTCTGCTGATACTGTTGTTATATATGATCCTGATCCGAACCCTAAAAATGAGGAGCAGGCGGTTGCTAGAGCTCATCGAATTGGACAGAAAAGGGAAGTCAAAGTCATTTACATGGAAGCAGTTGTTGATAAAATTTCCAGTCATCAGAAGGAGGATGAACTGAGGAGTGGAGGTACAGTCGATTTTGAGGATGATTTTGCAGGTAAGGATCGATACATGGGATCTATTGAAAGCCTCATAAGGAATAACATTCAACAGTATAAAATAGATATGGCTGACGAAGTAATCAATGCTGGACGCTTTGACCAGAGAACAACGCATGAAGAGAGACGCATGACTTTAGAAACATTATTGCATGATGAAGAGAGGTATCAAGACACTGTCCATGATGTTCCCTCATTGCATGAGGTAAATCGCATGATAGCAAGAAGTGAGGAAGAAGTTGAGTTATATGATCAAATGGATGAAGAATTTGATTGGAGTGAGGAGATGACTAGTCATGAACATGTACCAAAGTGGCTTAGAGCCAGTACACGAGAAGTGAATACTGCCATTGCTACTTTATCGAAAAAGCCATCAAAGAACATTTTATGGACTGCTGATGTTGGTGCTGAATCTAATGAAATGGAGACTGAGAGGAAAAGGGGGCGACCCAAGGGGAAAAAACATCCTAATTATAAGGAAATAGATGATGATAATGAAGAATACTCTGAAGCAAGTTCTGATGAGAGAAATGGTTACTCTGGGAATGAGGAAGAGGGAGAAATTGGAGAATTTGAAGATGATGAATTTAGTGGTGCTGTTGAGGCACCACCTAGAAATAAGGATCAGTCAGAAGAAGATGTCCTACTTTGTGATGGTGGCTATGAGTATCCCCAGACTTCAGAAAACATCCGAAATAATCATATGCTTGAAGAAGGTGGTTCTTCAGGATCATCACTGGACAGTCACAGACAAACGCAGATGGTGTCTCCTGTTTCTCCTCGGAAATTTGGATCTCTCTCTGCATTGGATGCTAGGCCTGGTTCTGTTGCAAGAAGGCTGGTATGTATCTTTTCCTATAATTATATTGTACTGTGGCATTTGCCAATTTCTGCTATTTTCTCATGTTATTATGTTAACCTTTTCAGCCAGATGAACTAGAGGAAGGTGAGATTGCGGTATCCACAGATTCTCACATGGACCACCAACAATCTGAAAGTTGGATTCATGAACGCGATGAAGGTGAGGATGAACAAGTTGTCCAACCCAAGATAAAACGAAAGCGTAGTATTCGGGTTCGACCTCGTCATAATATGGAAAGGGCAGAGGAGAAATCTGTCAATGAAGTGCCTCAACGTGGAGATTCGTCTTTGTTGCCCTTCCAAGTAGACCAAAGATACCAATCCCAATTAAAGGCTGATTCTGAAGCAAAACCAACCCGTGAGCGCAATGCTTTCAAGCATGATCCAAATGATTCATCTTCAAAAAGTAGGAGGAACTTACCTACAAGAAAGATAGCTAATGCATCAAAGTTGCATGCATCATCTCCAAAGTCTGGTAGAGTGAATTCCATGTCGGCTCCTGCGGAAGATGCTGGTGAACCATCCAGAGAGAGTTGGGACAGTAAAGTGGCTAATACAAGTGGGTCTTCAAATTTTGGTGCTAAGATGTCTGATGTTATCCAAAGAAAGGTATATCTTTGAACTGGATCTAATTCTTGTGCTGTCTAGATAGTGAATCTGTAAATACTGCTTGATATTTGACTATCTTTTACCCCAATATTTTAATTTGCCATTCTATCCTTTGCTACTTGTGAATCAAGCAATTAACTAGAAAGTTCGCATGTTTGCAGTGCAAAAATGTGATTAGCAAGCTTCAGAGGAGAATAGATAAGGAAGGTCAACAAATAGTACCACTTTTGACAGATTTGTGGAAGAGGATTGAAAACTCTGGTTACATGGGTGGAAGTGGAAGTAGTCATTTGGATCTACGAAAGATTGATCAGCGTGTTGAGAGACTAGAGTACAGTGGAGTGATGGAGCTTGTTTCAGATGTGCAACTGGTGTTAAAAAGTGCAATGAATTATTATGGGTTTTCACATGAGGTATAATTTCTCATTTTAATTCCACCTTAATTAACTTTACATTTTCGTAAACTCTCATCTTGGCATCAATTTCATTTTTTTCTTTGGATAGTACATCTGGAAGCAAAAATTTTGAAAGCCTTGCAAAGAGGTTAACCTATTTGTATTTTGGTTGCACCTAGAAACTTTTTATCACCGGGCAAACATCGCCATTTTGCTTCTGACCAATGGAACTCCGATTTATTTCTGCAACCATCTCATTAATGTCCTGCTCTATCACTTACTCTAGAATTGTAATTGAAATTAACAGGTTAGATCTGAAGCGAGAAAGGTACACGATCTGTTTTTCGACTTGTTAAAGATTGCCTTTCCAGATACAGATTTCCGTGAAGCCAG
Organism: Corchorus capsularis; assembly: GCA_001974805.1. Lineage (NCBI taxonomy): Eukaryota > Viridiplantae > Streptophyta > Magnoliopsida > Malvales > Malvaceae > Corchorus > Corchorus capsularis. The sequence goes on along the minus strand of AWWV01010520.1, from coordinate 12,556 downwards.
AAATGCTCTATCTTTCGCTAGCCCAGTATCTACCTCCGCAGCAGCTCCATCCCCTAGGCAGGTAGCTGCTGGCAAGAGGCAAAAGCCAATAAATGATGTAGAATCTGATTTCGGCATTACTCAAAAGTCATTGCAGCGTGGATCCAATCATGCTGGTGAAGATGGAAGGGTTAGAGGGCATGCGGCCCAGAAGGAATCGAGGCTTGGGAGCGGAACCAGGGAGCAGTATCAACAGGATGATTCTCCTTTAACTCATCCCGGGGAGCTGGTTATTTGCAAGAAGAAGAGGAAAGACAGGGAGAAGTCTGTAGTGAAACCTAGGACTGGATCATCTGGACCTGTTTCACCCCCAAGCATGGGTCGTAGCATCAGGAGCCCGGCGACAGGATCTGTCTCTAAGGATGCAAGACAGAGCCAGCAAAACAGCCATCAGCAAAGTTGGCCCAACCAGCCTGCTCATCCATCAAACGGTGGCGGTGGGAGTGTTGGTTGGGCCAATCCTGTGAAGAAGTTGAGAACAGACGCAGGTAAAAGAAGGCCGAGCCATTTATGACTCTTTCTAGAATCTAGAGGGTAGTGTATCCACATAATGATGAAAAAGAAATTGTTGCCATTGAGTGCAATATGCAGAGTGTATTTTATGCCTCTTCATGGCTTGTACAATTGCAATTAGATCATACCATTAATGTAGTCTTAGGTTCCTTGATCCCTTATTGTATACCGGTCTTTACATGGTTTCAATGCAATAGTTTTCATATCTGCATCTTGCGGGTATCATTATCTTCCCATTTTATTTCTCAGGCTTTTATAAAGTACTACTATATTTCTTCCTTGACCCATCATTTTCATTATCCGGACCCAACATAAATTCAGTCCATTATTGCCATGGTTTTCTAGTCTGTCAGATGTTTAAGTCAGAGACCATAACTTTTCTATGTAATCACGCAATTGATTGATGCCATGCCGTGTGTTCCGACAGAATATACTACTAGTAAATCTTTGTTCAGCAGAAAAGGATAAAATGGCTCTATTGCCCAATGCCTTCGGTGTTTCCATGAAAAACGGAATTGTTGCGAGACTGAAGACAATTATTAGTACTTACAAAGTAGTTTCCATTTGAAGACATTTGTACATTTATTTACAACGACAGCAGAAACTAACATTGAGGAGGAGAAAAATATTCCCTCATCCTTTAAACATAAGTCTTATCTTGAGTTAAGATTTGGGTTTAATTAACATAATCAGAAACATTATGTACAAAATAATACAAATAGTCTAGAAATTATGGAGAAACAACAACAGGCACTATGGATCTGCTTGGCCTGCAATTGCATCATCACTGGAATCATATTCTTCATCACTCATTTCATCATCGCTGGAGTGCTCCTCTGGTGCAGTTTCTATATCTGCCGGCTTGGCGTATTTCTCGCAGTATTCTAACCAATTAACCAGTGTTATTGTTAGCAACTAACATAAATATTGGCCCAAATATTATCAGTGGTCATGCATCAAAGAAGTTTTCATAAAAGTTTAATTGCTCAAATGGGATATGTGAAGCTCTTCCTTACAACAATTGCAAAGCATGACAGAAGAAAAAGAGAATGAAACAAGATATACCAAGTTAATTGTTAGCATTTTCCATTAACCAATTTGTCAATCAAACAGCAAAGGGCAAGATGATAAGACTGCAGTCAAGATCTACATTAAACATATGTGCTAGAAAAGCATGACATTTGAAGAAGCAATGCCATAACTAATGATAACTCTTAACTAGAAACATTAAAAAAACAAAATTTTGAAGAAAAATGTATACCTTTAACTCTTTGTTCATAAGCATTTCGATCACGCATCATCAGAGCTGCAGCCTCTCCATTCAATGGGTCGGACGGGTTGGGATACAGAAGCAACTGTGGAAGAAATACCTCAAACACATTTACCAAGTCTGCAAAACAAGCAAAGGGACCAACTTAATTATGAAGTTAAATGCCATCACTAGAGAGCAGATTCAATCGAGTTGTGAAGGGAAAGCATTGTTTTTTACCAAACATGGGGCTCCAAGTCTGATTAATAACGTCCAAACAAACTGACCCTGACCTGAAATTGCACATAATTTCCTCTTCAAGTAGATGAATGCAAGTAAACAAATCCAATATAGAGAATTAAACAACTTTGATTTTTAAACTCACATCTCATCCACATTGGGATGGTAAATCTTATTAATAAAGCCAATTGAAGGAGATTTGTAAGGATAAGCATCAGGTAACTCCACTCTTATCCTCCATACACCTCCATGATAAGGACCTGCCATAGTCAATTATATACATAGATTAAGGATACAAATTAGTAATTTCCATTTTGAACCAAACAGAAATACCCATTTTCACAGTCATTAAGAACAATTTTACAAACAGCAAACTTTACTTCAATATTACTTAAAAGGAATAACTATGATGATAAGTATAAAGGAATTAAAGCCAAAAAGAAGCTGCAAAAGAACCATATATAACAATGATTGAAAGTATGATCTTTTTAACCACAAACAGAAGATTAACTGAATCAAAGAGGCTAAGGAGGGATTAATAGTCAAAGGCTCAAAGCTTATTAAGACTGAATAAGAAGCAAAAATACAAAAGCATATCCAATTCTCTCCTATAAAAAGAAACTCTCAACAACTTCTAATCATAAAAACAACTGAAAATGGAAAAAAAGAGAAAAGAAAAAGGAAAAAGGAAATATGGGTACTGAAAATTTACTATCATTTGGGCCATTGAAATGTACATAGAACTCTTGCATCCCATCATTAATCATCTCCACCTTATAATCACTAATCATCCTAGTAAACAAAAATGAAAAAATAACAATTAAAAGTAAAAAATAATCCCCAGAACAAAGAAAAAGATGAAGGAAATCTCAAAGCTTAGTTAGAAAACTGACAGTTTCATCAAGTCCATCTCTCGGCGTTTGCTTGGTGAAGACATGGCTTTTTTTTTTTTTTGGTCTTAGCTTCTGGTTTCAGACAAAGAGAGAGAAAGAGGGAGAAGATTTGGAGATATTGCTTTGTGGAAGCTGAAATAAGCAGTTTGCAAAGAAAGGTTTAGGACATGATATGATGATAGAGTAATATTCGGAAGGCATAAATAAAAAGAAAATTTCAATTCAAGGACCTCAATAATTTAATTTTATCCATTGCATGCCTTGCACGTACTTCCCAAGATTCCTCTCTTTAGTTTAGGTAATTTTCAATCATGCCCTTCCTCCATAAGTATTTTGTATCTCTGGCAAGTTTGCAATTTTCCGAAGATTCTTTCTACTTTTTTCTAAAACAATCTACATTAAATTAAAATAAAATAATTTAAAGATGATGATGAGATGTCGATAGAATAATAATGAATTAAGAGCTAGTCTTAAAATGGATGCTGATGTTTTAGATTAGGATTTAGCCAATTAGGGGGCATTATTATTAAACTAAAATCAAGTATAGTTAGTTTTAAAATTTAAAAAAGAAACTATATTGTTAAATTTTTATAATGGGTTAGGGTGAATATGGCCATTAATGTCACCATCATGCAAACATTATTCTCTACTTCAAAGCCCAATTTAATGAATTGAAATGAATCAAATGAAATTAGGGTTGAAATTAACTTTGAATTAATTGCATGAGATGAGACTATTTTCGGTGTTCGGTGGGCGGTCCATAATTCTTGGTTTGATTAAAAGATGGGTACTCACAAAAAAGAATTGAATTCTATCAAAAAAAAGAAAAAAAGAATTGAAAGGTGAACTTCCTTTTCATGAAAGCATGTGCCTCATATATTCGTGGCATAATTGAAGGCCAAATCGTGTGTTTAGTTTAATTACTCACTCGTTTTTAAAATGAAATCTATTTAACGCGAGAGTTAAGATTTGATCTTAAAGAGAACCTAAAACAAAGCCTTATAATTTATTGAAAGAATAAAAAATTCTTAACTTCCCCTTTTTTTTGGTGAAAATTAACTTCCCATTTAAAAAAAAGTAAAGATTGCCATGAAATTCCTTGCTCTAATTTGCTACCAATTTGATTCTAAAGAAAGTCTAATTTTACAAATGAAAATGGTTAATCATATCTCAAATTCTTTACCAACTAAATTGACCATAAAATAGAACTCGAATGCATGCCTTTCTGGAGATTAAAGAAATAGAATTCCAAGTGTAGAAAGCAAATTAATGTTTGGCCAAAATTTCTTCACGTTAAGAAATAGTAATATACAAAAACTTGAGTACTAATCTTATCTTTCTTTTGGGGTTTCATTATCAATCACGCAACTCATTGTACCAATTGCAATCTCCTTCATCAAAAAGATTTTTCATGAATGAGTTCAACAAATAAACGATATATCCCTCCCTCAGCATCATAGACAAAAGCATTAAAGCAAAGGAACGTAGAGTGTGTTTGGGGTGGAATGAAAATGGAGGTATTTTTGTACCATCTATCTTCCCTCCCCCAAACACAACCTTACTAGATTTGAGAACATTTACATAAAGCCCCCTCCAAGTTTTCAATGTTTTAGCATCATCCCTCCAAAATTGGTGGTGTCATTTTATTTTTATTTCGGCCTAGTTGTGATGAAGAGACAAGACACATCGCAACCTTTGAATAAGAGTAAGGGTGAGTCAATAGAACTGGAATTGAACATTATCCAAATGGTTCAATCCACTATTTAATGCATTATTATATAATCTAACCTCATGGGACCATTTGGCTTTGGCAGCCATGAGCTGGAAAGTGGAAACCAACTCTGCAAACTCATTCCCCCAATTTCAACTTCACGGGCTAACATCTTATTTCAATTTTCACAGCCCTATCTTTAATTACCTCCGTCATTACTATTTGTTGGTCATGAAAAACTTTTACCCCCATAACAATTTACATGAAAAGGGTTATGATATAATCATATAACATTAAACATAATTATTCAAACCCAAATATGGTCTCCATAAGCTAAGCTAAGCTAAGCCTATGATTCGACAAGACAACTCACCTAAATATGATATACTATATGATAAAAGAATAAATGAAAATGATGTTGGATGTCAATAGGAAAACTCAATAATTCCCTTGAATATCCATCTGCTTCTTCATGGAAAAAAAATATTAAGAAGATTACAAGTGCAAAACTATGACTATTTTTCTACTAGTTCTAAAACATCTGAAAGTACCGGTCACTCACCCTTGAAAAGGGGTAAGTCTATCCTCTTCACACATCACATTCAAAATCATAAACCATAGAAATTAGAAAGCAAAGAATGCTGCATTTCAGATAGACTACAATTACTCTGTTTTTGTTTTTGGGCTACAAATAAATTTCTTATAGCCTACTGCCTTACTGATATTATCTACTCGTAAAAAGGAACAACATTTGTCTGAAAAATTCAACCAAGAAACAAAAGGGATGCCAAAATACCTATATTTGGTGTTAGCTGTTTACGAGAAAGGGACAGAATGTACCTCAAAAACTGGGAAAATGAAAAAAGCATAAACCAAAAACACTTCAAGAGCACTGAAGCTGCTTGAGAGTGAGACGAGGTGTCATCATTTCTTCCCTCCCCAATTACTCCCTTCAAAACAAAATCTTTGACCACTTGATGAAGTAGCAAACCCAAGAAAAAGAAAAAAAAAGCCCGAGCCTTTACATCTTTCTGTCATGATCTGTATTTACTTGATGAAGTAGTGATTCTTGACTTTTTGTGCGACTTCTTCGGGGTATTTAAGATGGAGGTGCGCGACTTAACTGCTTCATGCCTATTGCCCGAATTAGCTTCAGGTTCCTCATCATCACTGTAAATGTTGCTTGGAGTTGACCTATTCTGGTATGCTCTACGCTGCAAAATGAAGACATTGTAATAGTAGCAAGCAATTTCTTCTCTACTTTTCCTTTGAAAATACTTTCGGATCTCATCCCAGAAACATTTACCAATCGATGAAGGGTTTGACTTCACTATGAGCGACAACATCTTTTTATCTTCCTCCCTCCAAGCAAGTGCAACCTCCTCACCCATCTTATCAAATTTCCACTGGTTGAAAGCTGAACCAAGCTCAAGTTTTACTTTCCGTCTCCTCTCAGCAACATGAAATTTTACGCATTCTATAGAACCTTGAAGAGGGCAGCCACATGAATCTTGTCTTCCCTTTCCAATTCGATCTACTTCAACCAGAGGCCTGTGTTCCTTCTTGTCCAATGGCCAAATACGAGTACCTAACCATTTTGCATCACTTTCTGAAGCTACCCCTGTCCACTCTGGTACCTCAGCTTGAAATTTTGGCCCAATAGGAACTGGCGTGTCAGCAGCATACTCGAACACTGAAACTGGACGTGCAGGGTCAGAAGCCCCATGGGACTGTTTGTCAATCCCTACCATAGAACTGTCACGGTCACTACGAATCCCTAATGAGGGGGATGGTGAATAAACATGTCCCTTTGATGCCTTTTTTTCTAAAATCTGATTCTTGGAGGTCATCCTCTCTCTGAGATTGTATCCAAATTTAGTTTGATCATCATACATGCACGGATGCATCTTCTGATATTTCTACAAGGCAAGAACATCATGCAATTATTATTATTATTAACATAAAAGAAAAATGGAAAAAAAAACACATAATAGGAATATCATCATGTAATAAATAAGCATTTAAGGAGACAAATACTAACAAAACAAACAACTAGAATAAAAATATAGGTAAAGTTTTAAATCGTCTTAAATGGTTGTACCCAAATTAAGCACAGTAGAAGATGCTTCTAAAACAAAGAAGCACAGCAATAGTGCTTGAGTCAATCAAGCACAGAAATGGATATAATAGATCAAAGATTACTAAATAAATTTTATGATAGTAATAATATTAAGATATCAGTTCTTTCCAGGGGGAAGAAAATAAAAACCCTTATGTTGCAGTAAACAACAGCAGACAAAGCCTTTTCCCACTATAAGGGGTCTGTTGCATGCATCTTATTAAGCCATTGCATTCTTTTAAGATATCTTGAGACTTCCTGATGCTTTTTAACATAGTACGTTAATGGTTCCAGCATTAGCTAAAGTTGCTTCTTCAATTTTCACCAAGACGGGTGTGGCACAGTCTTATTGTCTCCAAGAGAACAAAAAGCCCATAATAGAGCAATTTCATGTAGACCAGCGCCAGAGCGAGCGAGGGAATTCAAGGATTACATACAGTATTACCTCAGATTTATATTTGAATGACAAAATATTAACAATAAACATGCATAAGACAGGTAATAAGCACATTGACCTTTTACTTAAATAAATTGATGTGCAAGAGGTATATACCTGCCAATTGGACTGGTCAGCACTTGAATGATCATCCTTTCTCAGAAAGGCAACTTCTCGAAATAGCAAAACCTGCTTCCAGAGTTCCGCATTCCCATGAGATTTCCATCTTGACCTATCTGGCAATGAACCAATCACCGGATCACATGGATCCTTTGCAATCTCGGTAACCCAATTAAGCATCCCCGAAGTAGAGTCCCACTTCCGCTTAAGAGATGAAAACTTTTCCTTGATGTCATTAGATTCCAATATCACGACATCATCGTCGTCGTCGTCATCATCATCAACATCAACAATATTTGTGGATATCTTACATTCAGCAGAATCCTCCAGAAACTCACTCTTCACCTCATCCTCCTTGTACATTTTGATAGCATCTGATGATTTGACCACACTTTTACCCAAATCTGATGGCATTGGCATCTCTACACTTTTACCCAAATCTGATGGCATTTCTTCACATTCATCATCAGTATTAACCACCAGACTCTTCAAATAATCACCATTCTGCAATTTCTCAACATCCTCATAATCCAAAACCCTCTTTGTTAAACCAATGTGCATAGATTCCTCATCTTTCACGCATTTCTCTCCTTCATCAGACCCTGCCACCAGACTTTCTTCCATTTCAGAAAACTCCAAAACTTTCTTATCCGATTCCAACAAAAACCCTTTAAGCTCAGCTCCCAACTCCATTAAATGATCGCTGTAGCTCGATTCGCTTTTCAAGTGCTTACTATCAACAATGCTCTCCAACCATCCCTCTAAAAAACCTAAGTACTTAACATAAACCAACTTGACTGACGATGCTACACCTGAACCCAACCCGGACTCTTTTGCTACCAAATCCCATAACCCACTTCCTGAAACAACGTCATAGCCACCTTTCTCCCTCACAACCAAAAAAAGCTTTAACAAATCCACAGGTTTCCCATCTCCAAGCATCGGAGGAAGAGGCCAAAAACAACCTTGGGCACAGATCTCTCTTAGAAATGACTCGAGAATCTTGTTAAACGAGAACCTAAATTTATCGGGTTCAGATTCCAAAAAAGACCCTTCTGAAGAGGTCTCGAGATCGACCCAAGTACCAGAATGCTGGAGATTTTCTGGGATTTTAGCGCAATCTAGTGAAGACCCATCAGCTGTCATCGACCACCCTGCCATGGAGTTCGAATTCAAACCCTAACAATAAATAAATCCCTATATAATCTTTCATTCTTCGAAAAAAATCGGGGCCAAATAAACAAACAATTAAAAAAAGCATAATAGACAGATTTTAAGTGTTGAATAATAAGTAAGAGTGCCGATTAAACCTTGAACATGGCACGTTAGAAAGGAACTTTTGGCGGGAAAGAGACTAATCTAGGGTTTTGATTGAGAGATTTTTTTGGTTTTGGCTTTCCATGAAAAATTTTCCCTTTTGTCCCGCGCTTTCTCCCTCTCTCTTAATTGCAGATATAGAGAGAGAGAGCAATAGAGTTGAGGGGCTAAACTACAAGTTTTGAACAGATACAGACCCTTGCTGGAAAAAAGAAAAAAAAATCCCTAAGATTCTAAGACAATTTGGGTTTTTTTGTCAAATTTTAGAGTTAAAAAAAGAAAAGGAAAAGAAAAAAAGATTGATAGAGGGGAAAGAAAAAACATACCAGTAGTTTTTTGGGTGAGAAATAGAGTGGGGCTTCGATGAGAGTCCCCCTTAGACTCTGTAATTTGCCTTGGGCTTTTTTCTGAATTCTCCCTTTGCCCCTTTGCCCTCTTTCTTTTGCCTAAATACTTCTCTACACCCTTCTCTTTTTTTTGGATTTTTTAAAGCACCCTTTTGCCTTGTTTGTTGTATTGATATATGCCTCCCCTTCTTCTCCTTTACTCTCTTTGAGCCTCTTTGCCTCTTTGGTGGAGAGTAAAAAGTGTAAAAAAAGAAAAATATTTTATTTTATGGAGTACTAAAAAACATAAGGGTATGGGGAAGTTTGGGTAGGGTTTCAAAGAAAAACCCAAAAGCCCTAATTTATACTAGTTGTCATGATTGGCTAACCTAGGTTAATTATTAACTATGGTTGAGATTGGATGGGTCTTGGGGGGTTGGGTATTTTGTGTTTTGAGGAGGGCCTTTTGGGAATTAAAGTTTATATTAAATTGGTTTGGAATAGGGTTGCCTCTTGGGAAGATCAATGATTTTGATTTTCAACCAATTTTGTTTTCAATTATGATTTTGTTTTGATGTATATTAAAAAATTTATTTGTTTTTATCTAGATCTAATTAATTTAAATTTAATGGAAAAAAATTATTAGATAGACCACTCTCATCATGTTATTTATGTCTTAACCAATAAAATTTTACCAACTCCCTTCTAGTTTTGGAGGAGAGATGGTAAAAGTTTATTGGTTGAGATTATAATAGACTGTTCTACCTAGTGATTTATTCGAACTGTGTATTTGAGTTTATTCAGAATATGATAATTAATAAAATTCTCTCAAATAACTCTATATATATAAACATCAACTGATAGATCAGCAAATAAAATAAGAAATTACTAATAAACACCAACATAAATTATTTTTCTTATAGATAAACCTTTATGTTGTTGTTGGATAATTTTAAGATTGTTGGGAGGAGGGTGTTTTGATGAACTACTTTATAATACTCTATTGAATCTTGTGCAAACATTATTTATATGCATTCAAGGGAACAATCACCCATAAACCTTTCCTCCCATCCTCTCCTCTTATGAACTCCATTGATGAGAGGGTGATGAAGATGATGGAAACAATCACCCATAAACCTTTCTTCCCACTCCTCTCTTCTTATGAAGTCTGATGAAGATGATGGAGAATATTTTTCCAGCTACAAAATCTCAAATCTTAAATCTTGATTGAAATAAGATTTATAGAGAATTAGTCAAATAGATTGGTCAAATGGTAAGTGGAATCTATCATAATAAAGATGAGAATATAAGTTTTATTTGTATAAGCGTTTTTTTTTTTTTGTTACTCATGAATATCATATTGAAATGAATTACACAATAAGAGATAGCTTTCTCCTATCCCAAATTCTACCCCATGTCCATCCCAAAATTCGAACTCAAAACCTCCTATAAGGAATCCCGAGTTTTAACCTCTTTAACTACTAGAGTGTATTTGGAAATATATAAGCGTATGTATTTAATGGAAAGTGTTTAAACTTTTCCCCAACTCTAAATCGGGCCAATAAAGCCCAAGTATATACTATTATCAGTTAAATAAAAAAAAAGAATTAGTTAGATAGATTGATGATATATGGCATAATAATAGCTACATATTCTTGATTTCTAATAATAATGAGATTAAAGCCTTTATTATGCGAGGTAAGCTTACAGTTTAGGGTATAAGATGATTTGAAGTAATTGATTAAAAAAAATTAAAGGTGTGAAGGTAATGTAGGGTATAAGATAATTTGGGGTTTAGTTTACTTTCCTTTCTACTAGTGGACTTGTCCCCTACCACCCTCAATCCAACGGTTTCCAATAATAGTGGATGAATTACAAGATGATATAAATGTTTGGAAGTCCTTATATGAGTGTCTAGTGTGTAGTACGCAGCCGGCTCTATTGATAGCCTCACTCGCTAAATCCATATACGTAATGTGTGTCGAATTTGGAATTGTGAGGGCAAAGCTTGAATACATGGTATGGTAGGAAATAAAATAAAAAAAATAAGTTCAACAGTCGGAAGAACCCTTACATTTGTAATTATGGGTAAATTTGACATTATGATTGACCTTTAAATTACCCCAAGAATACAATAATAATTAGCTTATTTGCAAATATATACAGTTTTTTTCTCATGCAGTATTTAGAGATTTACTCTGACTAATCCGGATTCGACCCAGATTGTTCACCTAAATTTTTTGTAGGTGAGTCTACCAATGAGAACCACTACATACGAAACGTCTCAAATCTAAAACTTATTTAGACTGAAACAAGTCACATACCACTTAATCCAACACCGCGTTTATAGTAAATATATATGTTGAAGAATATAGTTTCACGCCCAAAATAACTAACCTATTGATTTGTCCATAAAGATCTTGTATGCCAAACGCACAATGACCTACTCATTTTACAGCTATTGTCAAATCATCAAGCTCCACCGTGAGCTTCATACAAGCTTTACATACCCATTTGGGCTTGAAAAGTAAAACTTCTGCCCGCCTTAAAATGGGCCAAATTTCGTTCATATGCTTATCTACACCATATACTAGACAGATTCGCCCGTGCGATGCCGTGGGTCACTTACGTGTAATTTTGAACATACTGACTTGTATATTAATATTAGGAAAATTATTCAATGCATCGTTAGTGGAGTTTAATATACTGCACGTGCAGGTCTAGAAGGGTGATATGCATACCCTAGAAATTAGATTAAAATATTTAAAATTTAATTAATTCAGAAAATGGACATGTGTCAATTCCTCACCCCGCTTGCGAAGTTCAAATTTTACACTGAAAATGTATCAAATAATTACCCCTAGTATTAATAAGTATTGAATTTGGAGTTATGCGTCTAATTCATTTGTATATGCACATCATCCTTGAAGCCCATAATTCAAGCATTCCTTGTCAAGATTCATATTATGTAAAGTAAGCCCATAAATTATTGATGATTAGTAGATAACTTCAAAGAATTTAATTTAATCAACTGAATAAATAATTAATAATTTATCAAAGTGAATTATTAAATACCGCCCCCTTTTTACTAGGTACCGCCCTCCTTTGGACAATTTTACCCTTTCCTTCAAACTTCAAAATTTTCAATTCTCTCAAATTCTCTCAACCTTCAAACTTTAAAAACTCAATCATTCAAAATCATTCAAGTAAAACAACATCAAAACGCATGAACAAAGATTTTTCGGATTGAAAGTATGTTTTTTTAAAAAAAAAAAAAGCTAAAAAAACAAATATCTATTTATCATTAATCAAATATTAAAGATCTCTTGCTAATACTGACATATCCATACCCATTTAAATTAAATGAATTATCAAATACTTATTAGAGGACACAAGGAAATTAAAGAAAAATCTTAAAAAAAAAGCCTTTAAAGAAGAAAAAGAAGAAGAAAAACAAAAAAAAAAGAAGAAGAAAAGCGGGTCGCGCGTGGCCAGGTCGCGCCGACCCGCGATCGCACTCGACCCGAACCGTGGCGGGTCGCGATCCGGGTGCGACTTTGGTCGTGGGCGGGTCGCGACCCGCCACGGTGCGG